>CM053328.1:39142109-39164609 GCA_028583605.1 Dastarcus helophoroides
CTAATTAGTATTTTAATCATTGCTATTTTTATTATTGCATGGAGTGTTTCAGATTAATTTGTTATCAGTTTATTTTAAACAAAATTGCAATAATAAAACAAGTAAAACAGAAGAGTTGTCTGCAATCTCTTCTTGTTTCTGAACTAAATTTTTAAAACAATTTACCTAAATTTCAACACCAATTACTTTAATTGGTTAAGCTAAAGAAGAAACTCAATGATATTTAATTTGTCAAAACTTCTTTTATGAGTTAAACTTGAAACTAGACGAACAAGGAGACGCAGCTTCATGACTTTTATAGGAAGGTGGTGCCTAAAAGTTCTGTATGACGAAAGATTCACAGAAATACTCGTTCTGTTTAGTCGCTGGAAATATCGAAAATGCAATAACCCTGAATTATTTAAGTCTTACATCGATAAATTCTTCAGCTTTAGTAATATTGAAATTCTAACTATATTTATCTAACGATAATAGCGAAATTAAAAAGAATATTCAATGACAGGTTTACCATGCTTGTAATTGAGCAATGAGAAATTCGTTATCTTAAAAAAGTACAATTTGTGACATGAATGCTAATGCGTCACGGTGTGAATTGCTTAATATTGATTCATCATCATACTTTAAGTCAATTTTGATAAATTTGCATAGCACACGCGATTTAAACCGACAAGAAAATATTGTCATGAAAAATTAGATATAATAGCGAAATAATGTAGAAATAATTTATATCCTTCCATTATATTCAACAGCAATTGCTACTTTTGCTTTTCTAATGTTCTGACGTTATAACGCTACCATTAAAGTTCGACGCTTTCAGATTTTCTAAAGTCCAGCTCAATACATTTTAAACATAAATCGCCTTTTCATAAGAGGAATGCATTCGTTCTATTTCTTAGTATTATTACTATTTTTTTATTTTATTTTTGTATATTATTTTATTTTTGTAGTTTATTTTATTCATGTTATTAATTTTTGTTTTTTTTCCTCGCAAAACGTAAACCCATTAAGCTCTGGAATACTGCGAGTAACAGGAGGAAATAAGGCAATAAACTCTCTTTTTAAATTTACTGGTAATATTGTGCTCGCCAACTAATTTCAAGGTTTAAAAATCTATAGAATATTCTATGAATTGACAATGATTTTTGCGATTTTAGCGACGATTCTAAATCCTATTTGAATAAAATCATAAGCGCAGTTTTTAAAAATTCAAAAGTCGTAACGAATACACAAAATTTAACCATGACTGGTAATATTTCGTCTATTGTTCTCGTCGCAAAATAATTCAAATATTTGGCGGACTTCAAGTTCAACAATCTAAATTTGTAATGAATGCACAATTAGTCTCAGCTTCCAGATGCCTGAAAATTAAAGAATTTGATTCGAAAACGAAAATTTTTTCGGTGTTTTATAACCATTTTTTTTTGTTTTTCATTTCTTGCTTATTATTTATTTTTATGCACTCTAAAGTAACTTTTTGTTGATTGCCTTTTTCTGATAAGTTTCCAATCTCGAGTTGTCGTTGCAAAGCTTCAACGAGTCCTACTTCTTCCTGAAGTTGTTGTTGCAAAGCTTCCAGTTCAACATCTTCCTTTAAAAGTATTGAAAACTACAGATTTTTTATTATTTTCGAAGTAACATGTGCACAGAAGCAAGATCAACTAACTGTACGTGAAAGAACATTTAATCGTTTTAACTTTCGTTATACTGGATGCCTCAGTCACTGATCTTAACCACGCATTTCGAAGTCTTAGCAAAAAGAGAAAATCTAAGAAAAATGTTTAAAGAATTATCCTATAACTCCCCCTAACATGGCGCTCCGCGTTCGCAACAAACTCAGTCTAATAAACATTGCTGACGACTTCGTAAGCTACAAAGCGTATCAGGTTATGATCACCAGGTTCAGATGAAACGGCAGACTAGCAAGAATATCGGGTATCGAGTAGGCAATAAATTTTATGTATTATTTTGTCATATACAGTGCGTTTAAAAACTCATGAACATTTCGGAAACGGGCCATTTTTTAAAAAAAATTTCGCTCGGACAGCGTTTCGTTTTCTTGGTGGACGAACTTTAATGAAGCTCAATTTTCAAAAATGTAGTCAGTGGCGGCGGAGGGGAATAAAACTGTTTTATTTAAAAATCAACTATACCTTTTTTTATTAGACCATAGGTAGGTTAGGTTAGGTATTTCTGGTTAATTTGGTAGAGAGGTTGGTAAGGAAAATTCTGGAGAAAAATTGAAAAAAAAAATACGAAGAATTTGAAATTGGGGGTTTTTTCAACTTTTTCTTCAAAATTTTTTTCATCGGTTACTCATCAAATTAATCAAAAGGATCTAATCTTTCATGTGGTGTAATTAAAAACATGGTCAATGTTTAAAAAAATCCTTACATTTCCCCCGTACCGCCGCCACTGGTTACATTTTTGAGCAATTTAATTTTATCAAAGTTCATGTCCTAAAGAAAGCAAAATTGAGCTGTTTAAGCAATTTTTTTCAAAAATGGTTAATTTCCGAATACGGCCAGTGGCGGCGTAAGGGTTTTTTAAAACAAAGATTTATTTTTTATTACAGCCGTAGGCGAGATTGGGTCTTTTTGATTAATCTAATGAGCAATATGTAAAGAAAATTTGGGACAAAAATCAAAAAAAGCGATAACTTCAGATTTGTACTTTAAGAGTTTTCGCGTCTCCCTCACGCTATCGCGTTACCCTCACGCTATCGCGTTACCCTCACGCTATCGCGTTACCCTCACGCTATCGCGTTACCCTCACGCTATCGCGTTACCCTCACGCTATCGCGTTACCCTCACGCTATCGCGTTACCCTCACGCTATCGCGTTACCCTCACGCTATCGCGTTACCCTCACGCTATCGCGTTACCCTCACGCTATCGCGTTACCCTCACGCTATCGCGTTACCCTCACGCTATCGCGTTACCCTCACGCTATCGCGTTACCCTCACGCTATCGCGTTACCCTCACGCTATCGCGTTACCCTCACGCTATCGCGTTACCCTCACGCTATCGCGTTACCCTCACGCTATCGCGTTACCCTCACGCTATCGCGTTACCCTCACGCTATCGCGTTACCCTCACGCTATCGCGTTACCCTCACGCTATCGCGTTACCCTCACGCTATCGCGTTACCCTCACGCTATCGCGTTACCCTCACGCTATCGCGTTACCCTCACGCTATCGCGTTACCCTCACGCTATCGCGTTACCCTCACGCTATCGCGTTACCCTCACGCTATCGCGTTACCCTCACGCTATCGCGTTACCCTCACGCTATCGCGTTACCCTCACGCTATCGCGTTACCCTCACGCTATCGCGTTACCCTCACGCTATCGCGTTACCCTCACGCTATCGCGTTACCCTCACGCTATCGCGTTACCCTCACGCTATCGCGTTACCCTCACGCTATCGCGTTACCCTCACGCTATCGCGTTACCCTCACGCTATCGCGTTACCCTCACGCTATCGCGTTACCCTCACGCTATCGCGTTACCCTCACGCTATCGCGTTACCCTCACGCTATCGCGTTACCCTCACGCTATCGCGTTACCCTCACGCTATCGCGTTACCCTCACGCTATCGCGTTACCCTCACGCTATCGCGTTACCCTCACGCTATCGCGTTACCCTCACGCTATCGCGTTACCCTCACGCTATCGCGTTACCCTCACGCTATCGCGTTACCCTCACGCTATCGCGTTACCCTCACGCTATCGCGTTACCCTCACGCTATCGCGTTACCCTCACGCTATCGCGTTACCCTCACGCTATCGCGTTACCCTCACGCTATCGCGTTACCCTCACGCTATCGCGTTACCCTCACGCTATCGCGTTACCCTCACGCTATCGCGTTACCCTCACGCTATCGCGTTACCCTCACGCTATCGCGTTACCCTCACGCTATCGCGTTACCCTCACGCTATCGCGTTACCCTCACGCTATCGCGTTACCCTCACGCTATCGCGTTACCCTCACGCTATCGCGTTACCCTCACGCTATCGCGTTACCCTCACGCTATCGCGTTACCCTCACGCTATCGCGTTACCCTCACGCTATCGCGTTACCCTCACGCTATCGCGTTACCCTCACGCTATCGCGTTACCCTCACGCTATCGCGTTACCCTCACGCTATCGCGTTACCCTCACGCTATCGCGTTACCCTCACGCTATCGCGTTACCCTCACGCTATCGCGTTACCCTCACGCTATCGCGTTACCCTCACGCTATCGCGTTACCCTCACGCTATCGCGTTACCCTCACGCTATCGCGTTACCCTCACGCTATCGCGTTACCCTCACGCTATCGCGTTACCCTCACGCTATCGCGTTACCCTCACGCTATCGCGTTACCCTCACGCTATCGCGTTACCCTCACGCTATCGCGTTACCCTCACGCTATCGCGTTACCCTCACGCTATCGCGTTACCCTCACGCTATCGCGTTACCCTCACGCTATCGCGTTACCCTCACGCTATCGCGTTACCCTCACGCTATCGCGTTACCCTCACGCTATCGCGTTACCCTCACGCTATCGCGTTACCCTCACGCTATCGCGTTACCCTCACGCTATCGCGTTACCCTCACGCTATCGCGTTACCCTCACGCTATCGCGTTACCCTCACGCTATCGCGTTACCCTCACGCTATCGCGTTACCCTCACGCTATCGCGTTACCCTCACGCTATCGCGTTACCCTCACGCTATCGCGTTACCCTCACGCTATCGCGTTACCCTCACGCTATCGCGTTACCCTCACGCTATCGCGTTACCCTCACGCTATCGCGTTACCCTCACGCTATCGCGTTACCCTCACGCTATCGCGTTACCCTCACGCTATCGCGTTACCCTCACGCTATCGCGTTACCCTCACGCTATCGCGTTACCCTCACGCTATCGCGTTACCCTCACGCTATCGCGTTACCCTCACGCTATCGCGTTACCCTCACGCTATCGCGTTACCCTCACGCTATCGCGTTACCCTCACGCTATCGCGTTACCCTCACGCTATCGCGTTACCCTCACGCTATCGCGTTACCCTCACGCTATCGCGTTACCCTCACGCTATCGCGTTACCCTCACGCTATCGCGTTACCCTCACGCTATCGCGTTACCCTCACGCTATCGCGTTACCCTCACGCTATCGCGTTACCCTCACGCTATCGCGTTACCCTCACGCTATCGCGTTACCCTCACGCTATCGCGTTACCCTCACGCTATCGCGTTACCCTCACGCTATCGCGTTACCCTCACGCTATCGCGTTACCCTCACGCTATCGCGTTACCCTCACGCTATCGCGTTACCCTCACGCTATCGCGTTACCCTCACGCTATCGCGTTACCCTCACGCTATCGCGTTACCCTCACGCTATCGCGTTACCCTCACGCTATCGCGTTACCCTCACGCTATCGCGTTACCCTCACGCTATCGCGTTACCCTCACGCTATCGCGTTACCCTCACGCTATCGCGTTACCCTCACGCTATCGCGTTACCCTCACGCTATCGCGTTACCCTCACGCTATCGCGTTACCCTCACGCTATCGCGTTACCCTCACGCTATCGCGTTACCCTCACGCTATCGCGTTACCCTCACGCTATCGCGTTACCCTCACGCTATCGCGTTACCCTCACGCTATCGCGTTACCCTCACGCTATCGCGTTACCCTCACGCTATCGCGTTACCCTCACGCTATCGCGTTACCCTCACGCTATCGCGTTACCCTCACGCTATCGCGTTACCCTCACGCTATCGCGTTACCCTCACGCTATCGCGTTACCCTCACGCTATCGCGTTACCCTCACGCTATCGCGTTACCCTCACGCTATCGCGTTACCCTCACGCTATCGCGTTACCCTCACGCTATCGCGTTACCCTCACGCTATCGCGTTACCCTCACGCTATCGCGTTACCCTCACGCTATCGCGTTACCCTCACGCTATCGCGTTACCCTCACGCTATCGCGTTACCCTCACGCTATCGCGTTACCCTCACGCTATCGCGTTACCCTCACGCTATCGCGTTACCCTCACGCTATCGCGTTACCCTCACGCTATCGCGTTACCCTCACGCTATCGCGTTACCCTCACGCTATCGCGTTACCCTCACGCTATCGCGTTACCCTCACGCTATCGCGTTACCCTCACGCTATCGCGTTACCCTCACGCTATCGCGTTACCCTCACGCTATCGCGTTACCCTCACGCTATCGCGTTACCCTCACGCTATCGCGTTACCCTCACGCTATCGCGTTACCCTCACGCTATCGCGTTACCCTCACGCTATCGCGTTACCCTCACGCTATCGCGTTACCCTCACGCTATCGCGTTACCCTCACGCTATCGCGTTACCCTCACGCTATCGCGTTACCCTCACGCTATCGCGTTACCCTCACGCTATCGCGTTACCCTCACGCTATCGCGTTACCCTCACGCTATCGCGTTACCCTCACGCTATCGCGTTACCCTCACGCTATCGCGTTACCCTCACGCTATCGCGTTACCCTCACGCTATCGCGTTACCCTCACGCTATCGCGTTACCCTCACGCTATCGCGTTACCCTCACGCTATCGCGTTACCCTCACGCTATCGCGTTACCCTCACGCTATCGCGTTACCCTCACGCTATCGCGTTACCCTCACGCTATCGCGTTACCCTCACGCTATCGCGTTACCCTCACGCTATCGCGTTACCCTCACGCTATCGCGTTACCCTCACGCTATCGCGTTACCCTCACGCTATCGCGTTACCCTCACGCTATCGCGTTACCCTCACGCTATCGCGTTACCCTCACGCTATCGCGTTACCCTCACGCTATCGCGTTACCCTCACGCTATCGCGTTACCCTCACGCTATCGCGTTACCCTCACGCTATCGCGTTACCCTCACGCTATCGCGTTACCCTCACGCTATCGCGTTACCCTCACGCTATCGCGTTACCCTCACGCTATCGCGTTACCCTCACGCTATCGCGTTACCCTCACGCTATCGCGTTACCCTCACGCTATCGCGTTACCCTCACGCTATCGCGTTACCCTCACGCTATCGCGTTACCCTCACGCTATCGCGTTACCCTCACGCTATCGCGTTACCCTCACGCTATCGCGTTACCCTCACGCTATCGCGTTACCCTCACGCTATCGCGTTACCCTCACGCTATCGCGTTACCCTCACGCTATCGCGTTACCCTCACGCTATCGCGTTACCCTCACGCTATCGCGTTACCCTCACGCTATCGCGTTACCCTCACGCTATCGCGTTACCCTCACGCTATCGCGTTACCCTCACGCTATCGCGTTACCCTCACGCTATCGCGTTACCCTCACGCTATCGCGTTACCCTCACGCTATCGCGTTACCCTCACGCTATCGCGTTACCCTCACGCTATCGCGTTACCCTCACGCTATCGCGTTACCCTCACGCTATCGCGTTACCCTCACGCTATCGCGTTACCCTCACGCTATCGCGTTACCCTCACGCTATCGCGTTACCCTCACGCTATCGCGTTACCCTCACGCTATCGCGTTACCCTCACGCTATCGCGTTACCCTCACGCTATCGCGTTACCCTCACGCTATCGCGTTACCCTCACGCTATCGCGTTACCCTCACGCTATCGCGTTACCCTCACGCTATCGCGTTACCCTCACGCTATCGCGTTACCCTCACGCTATCGCGTTACCCTCACGCTATCGCGTTACCCTCACGCTATCGCGTTACCCTCACGCTATCGCGTTACCCTCACGCTATCGCGTTACCCTCACGCTATCGCGTTACCCTCACGCTATCGCGTTACCCTCACGCTATCGCGTTACCCTCACGCTATCGCGTTACCCTCACGCTATCGCGTTACCCTCACGCTATCGCGTTACCCTCACGCTATCGCGTTACCCTCACGCTATCGCGTTACCCTCACGCTATCGCGTTACCCTCACGCTATCGCGTTACCCTCACGCTATCGCGTTACCCTCACGCTATCGCGTTACCCTCACGCTATCGCGTTACCCTCACGCTATCGCGTTACCCTCACGCTATCGCGTTACCCTCACGCTATCGCGTTACCCTCACGCTATCGCGTTACCCTCACGCTATCGCGTTACCCTCACGCTATCGCGTTACCCTCACGCTATCGCGTTACCCTCACGCTATCGCGTTACCCTCACGCTATCGCGTTACCCTCACGCTATCGCGTTACCCTCACGCTATCGCGTTACCCTCACGCTATCGCGTTACCCTCACGCTATCGCGTTACCCTCACGCTATCGCGTTACCCTCACGCTATCGCGTTACCCTCACGCTATCGCGTTACCCTCACGCTATCGCGTTACCCTCACGCTATCGCGTTACCCTCACGCTATCGCGTTACCCTCACGCTATCGCGTTACCCTCACGCTATCGCGTTACCCTCACGCTATCGCGTTACCCTCACGCTATCGCGTTACCCTCACGCTATCGCGTTACCCTCACGCTATCGCGTTACCCTCACGCTATCGCGTTACCCTCACGCTATCGCGTTACCCTCACGCTATCGCGTTACCCTCACGCTATCGCGTTACCCTCACGCTATCGCGTTACCCTCACGCTATCGCGTTACCCTCACGCTATCGCGTTACCCTCACGCTATCGCGTTACCCTCACGCTATCGCGTTACCCTCACGCTATCGCGTTACCCTCACGCTATCGCGTTACCCTCACGCTATCGCGTTACCCTCACGCTATCGCGTTACCCTCACGCTATCGCGTTACCCTCACGCTATCGCGTTACCCTCACGCTATCGCGTTACCCTCACGCTATCGCGTTACCCTCACGCTATCGCGTTACCCTCACGCTATCGCGTTACCCTCACGCTATCGCGTTACCCTCACGCTATCGCGTTACCCTCACGCTATCGCGTTACCCTCACGCTATCGCGTTACCCTCACGCTATCGCGTTACCCTCACGCTATCGCGTTACCCTCACGCTATCGCGTTACCCTCACGCTATCGCGTTACCCTCACGCTATCGCGTTACCCTCACGCTATCGCGTTACCCTCACGCTATCGCGTTACCCTCACGCTATCGCGTTACCCTCACGCTATCGCGTTACCCTCACGCTATCGCGTTACCCTCACGCTATCGCGTTACCCTCACGCTATCGCGTTACCCTCACGCTAATTTGGCGCCCAGCCTGACGCTAATTCGCGTCAGCCTCACGCTAATTCGCGTCACCCTCACGCTATTTCGCGTCTCCCTCACGCTATCGCGTTACCCTCACGCTATCGCGTCACCCTCACGCTAATTTGCGTCGCCCCCACGCTAACTCTCGTTACAAACATGCTCCTCACGTTCACAGTATTACGTGGCGATGAGTAAGACGTCTAATAGTATTAAAAAGTGCGGGAATCAGCAGCGGGGTTTGAACTCGCGACCTACCACGCTAGAAGCAACCATCCTACCCATTGCGCCATACCCTCTTGTTGAATTAAAAGCTGGATAACCTACCCCCACGCCTACAATATATGTTATAAGCTGATTATATCAGAAGAGAAAAAACGCTGAAGTTTTCACTTATGTGAGCAATCCCCATAACTCTCAATACGATGTCTTGGCGTCGGTCTCAATTTCAAGCAAACTTTGTTTGTGTAAATTACGATTCATTTCTTTATTTTTTACTTTCCAATTGTGTCCAAAATCTCACGAAATTTTTTACCCCAATTATTTTGAAATACTCTCTTTCGAGAACACGTTTCGCAAGCAATAGAAACTATTCGCATGCACTTTACTTTGACAACAATTTCGGAGTAATTATATTTATAAGGTAACTGGAAAATACATCGTTAAGTCCTGCGGGCTTAAGGAGTGTGCGAGTTGAAAACAATCCGGAAACAATATTGCTTATTGCCTCCTCATTGTACACAAGTGTATTGACTTTTCTCGATACTTTGGAAGTAAATTTTTCTGCCTTTAAGGTTTACTAACGTTTAATCTCGAAAATGAATAGCTTTAGTTGATTCCAGACGTAATGAAACTTTATCAATATTTCCCTCTTTCGCGGAAAACAAAATGGAAATTTATGAACGCAAGCAGCTGTTGATATTCAACGTTGACAATTTTTTTTTCAAGTTAATTAGACCCCGGTTTTTTAGTCTAAATTTACGTCTAAAACTTTCTAATTAACGTAATATTTGAATGATAAATTTGAGACAATAGTTTAATTATTGTTAATAATAAACGGAGCATTTATCATTTTCAGAATCGCATATGTCTCAAGGTCGTGTCCTATGAATTTTGCGTAAAAATTAATGAAAAATTCCAACTATCTTTAACTGTTGACGTTTCATATGCAAACAATGGCGAAATCTTTGTTTTTGTTTTATTAAACGTAGCGTAATTGTTTTGGTAAGCGGTTCAAAGAAACTTTAAGGTCTTATTCTATTTGTCTATTATTTTAAATATCGAAAAACTTCTCAAAGTTTTAAAAACTTGCTACTTACGCTAGTACTGATTACATGTCTCAAATCCATATTTTTTTCAAATTTTTTTTAGCAATTCCGATGTTAAAAGCAAACTAAGGTATTTTTTCCAAATTACGAGTATTGTCATTAAATTTTGACTTCAAAATTTCGAAAAAAAGTCGCTTTTTAGGGGCGAAATTTGTATTAAAAAATCCTGCGCTTTCGCTAGTAAATGATTTTAATATTTTCAGAAAATTGAAGTAGTTTCTTTTAACTAAAACTTCTCGATTTCCAGCGCTGAATTCCTGCCACTGAAATGTGTCCAATGTAACTCGACTTAAGGTAATAAATTACCCTAAGAAGTATCGTATATCACCTTATTGCTCTAGGTGTAAATCGAGATTCAATTGTAAAAGTTCGGACGTACGTTAGCCGGGGGAAAAAAGGAGGAAATTAATGTGAAATGTTTTTAGGTTTGCCGTCGGGTCATCCGAGATTTCAAAGCAATTTAGATCATGAAGTATATCGACGTTCGTACGTCGACGAGTTCCTTCCACATGGAGGAATGTCGAGCAACTCGGTTAAATCGAAACGGCTTTAATAGTAAATTCGATGAGTAAATATCGAAATCATGTTTGTATAAAATATTCACTGTATACTCCAGAAAAGCAATTCGCTCCCGGAAAAATCAGCCGTCTTCTCTGAAATTATTAGGTACCACTTTCCGCTCATTTTAATCCTTAGAAGCCCCACTTTGTTCAGCTCGAAGTTGTAGAGGACAAAGCCACAACTTCTTCGAAAATGTGGAGTTGAAACAATTCATATTTTGGTTCTTAAATCACAATTTCTCTCTAGGTTGATGTCAACTTTTTTTCAACTTAACCTGGTTTTTGTACATCGAAGGAGATGCGTTATTTTTAAATATTTTCGGAATTTTATCTATTCCAAAGTTTAATTGTAGAATTTTCTATTCTCTCGTTAAGCTAGCCGATGTTTTAGCGGAAACATTACACGCTGGAAAAGCCCAGAGAACTTTAATAATCCAATGAAGTGGTTACGAAAGGTTCACTGACAGTAATAGTAAATAAAAATGTTTATAACAGAGACTAATTTATAACGTTCGATCTCCGCTGAGTAAGCGAGAGGTAAACGCCAGACTGCCACCACTACTCAATTTTTAGCATAGACTGTCAGCGTGGATACCAGTTCTCAAAGCACTTTTCAGTAGATTTTCTGAGCCTACAACTGCTTATGCTGAAAAATTTCCATTAGGACATCTGAAAGGTGTAGTAGAACTGCCACATTGCAATTACTTCAAGATGTTTCCCTAACATGTGCAATGAGGCATCGAAATTTCCAAATTTATTTTACAAATTTCTAATTTGTAACAAAATTTTAACCAAAGCATCTGGAGGGAGGAGTAGAAGATCAAGATATTTCCATAACGTGCGGAATGAAGCATCAACATTTGAGTTAAATCTCCTACTGATTTGTTCTGAGTCTACAGCGGCACTACTTATGCGATAAAATTTCCATTAAGGCATCTAAAAGGAGTTTGGTAGACTGGTCCTTGGTTATCTTCAAAAATTGAAAGACAAAGCTTGTCCTCTGAAATCAAGAAAAATTAAAAAACACAACTAAACGTTGCTCTAACACGTTTCGACAGCGAAGCTGTCATCAGGGGCGGCCTTTGGGGGTGGCAAACAGGGCAACCGCCCGGGGCCTCGCTCTTGTAGGGGGCCTCGCGCACTCGCACAATAGCACGAATTCTAATGTTCATTTGAATTTCGAGCCTTAACCGCGCATTATAAAACTGGACTCGCTGCTCCCTTGCGTGGTAGTTATCGCGCTGATATCTGTCTCATTCGCTCCAATAAATGTTCTTTTCCTTCCCTTTCATACTTGACGAAATTTCGTACCAGTGCTACAAGTGCTGCCAACTGCAAGGGCTAAACAAAATCTGATAGTACTCCAGTTTTCTTCGTGTTTACGATTCGGGGAATTCCCGTGTTTCATTTCAGCTGTCAACTGTCGTCGGATTATGCTTTTATATTAGAGCAGTCGTCATCATTTCTAAATCCCTGATCCTTTTAAGACATTAATGCACCTTATTTATCATGATTAATAGTTTGTTATCTTTGTGTTTAAAAATTGAAGGACAAAACTTGTTCCCTGAAGTCAAGAAGGATATTTTTGAAAATCCCAAGGACCGGTTCGTTCCACCAAAAAAAAAATCTTTATGTTTATTAATTTTTCTTAGTTTCCAATAAACAATTTTAAAAGTCCAAATATATTTATTTATGACTTTGCATTTCTAGTCAAGCATCATCATTGAAATTCATAAGCGTAGGCGGGATTTAGTTCAGGGAGGGGCAAGAATCATTTTTAAAAATTGATAAAAAAAGAAAACCGGAAAACGTTCCGAGTATATGTATATTTTCATTTAACTACATGAACTGAGTAATCGAATATTCAGATTAACTTAGAAATTTGGAAATAGAGTAGAACTTTGCGAAAACAGTCAGAAAATTGAATCTAAAATAAAAACCGATCCTTTCGGAAAACTTTAAAAACTATCCAAATTTCGAAGATTTCAAAAAATAACGATTTTAAAATATACCGTGGAAATATCGAGAAAAAGGTTGAAATCTCTTAAGAAAAAGTGAACATTTTCAAGAGAAATTTTAATTTTGAAAAAGACGAGGAAAAACGAATTTTGGGAAAAAGTTGGAATGTTTAGAAATTCATATTTAAAATAAAATTCTAACCTTTTGAAAAATCTCAAAAATTGTTGAAAATTCGAAAAAATTATATTTTTAAAGGTGGAATTTTGTGAAAAAAATATGTAATTTTCAAAAAAAGTTGAAACTTTGCGAAAAATTTTTCACTGTAAACGGAAATTTTCAGAAGCATAAAACATCCCTATTTCTAGTACGAGTGAAAATTTCCAGAATAAGACAACTTTTGAGAAACATGAAATTTTCGGAAACTTAAATTTGAAAAAAAATCAGAAAAAAAACGAATATTAAAAAAATGAAAGTTCAATTTTGAGAGAAAAATGTAAAATAAAGTCATAATTTCCAAAGCGACCAATTTTTTTGAAAAAACCCTATTTTGGGAAAGGATTTTTTAGAAAACCGAAATTGAATAAAAACTCAACCTTTCAGAAGAACTCGAAATTTCTAAATATGCCAAAATATTTTCAAAGATCAAATGTTGTAAAAAAATTTGTAATTTCCAATAACGCTTTTCTCGAAATGTTTACTTTTTATTCTAATTTTGACATAATATTTAAATTTCAATAAAGAAATTGAATGTACAAGAAATTACCCAAAAATATTTTTCGCAACATTTTTCATTTTTGATAATATGCCGACCTAATTTAGAGAAAACAGACGTATTTCGAGAAAACTGAACTTTAAAGGAAAAGCCAATTTCGAGGAAAAATTCCAGAAAGTGCCAAAAACTAAAACATGGAATTTTGAAATTAAGGTCAATATTTTGAAAATAAGGCGAAATATGAAGATGAAATTTCTAGTCAAATTTAAAAAAGTCAAAATTTAAAGAAAAGGCAAATATTCAGAAAAGTGGTCTAATTTTGATAAAAAAAAAATGATTTCCGAAAGAAGAGCCCAAAAAGTGGAATTTTGAGAATAAAGTCGAAATTTCTGAAAAGACGAAATTAAACTAATTTTCAGAGAAATTCAAAATTTCTAGCAAAGTTGAATATCGAATTTTGATATAAAAATATCGGCAAAAAGGCCAATTTTAAGAAACCTGTTAAAAGATTTAAAAAATCAAATTCCAAATGATCAAAATCTTCAGAAAAACCCGATGTTAATAAAAATAAAGCAATTAAAAAAAAACGAAATCTCTGAAAAGCAGTCGACATTTCTAGAAAAACTACCAAATGTAGCATCAAAGATCGAAATTTTCCAGAAAAAATTTAAACTTAAAGAAAAAGTGCAGCTTTGAGAATAGCCGTCCGTTTGTGGAAAATACGAGTCTTGAAAAAAAAGTCAACATTTTAAGAAAGATACGAATTTCCAGGAAAAATATTCAATTTTGCGGTAACATACAGGATGGGATTTCAGGATAATTTTATGTTTGCGAAAAAAGGGCGGATTTTGAGAAAAATATCAAAGTTTCGATTTTTCTAAATTTGTTTTTTTTGGAAATTTTGATTTTTTCCCCTTGAAAAACAAAAAAAAAGATCGAAATTTTGAGAAAAAAGTCAAAATTTAGTAAACACTCGAAATTCTTCAGAGAGAGTCAAATTTTGTCGAAATTTCGGAAAAAGAAGAAATTTTGAGAAAAATGTAATTTCTAGATTGTTCTCTTGAGCAATTGAATCAGAGGCAGACATGCGCCCTGCTTCTGCCCTCCCATGAGTCAGAAAATGTCCAATATTGAAATAATCGTCGAAATTTTGAGAAACAAGTTGTATTTCCCCATTCCAGAAGAAATTTTCTCAGGAATTTTTGTCTTTTTACAAAATTTCTAAAAAAGTCATTATAAAAATGTCCAGGTAAATATTGTTACCAAAAAATCGATCAAGTTTTAAGCAAAAGGGTAAATCTTGATAAAAAAAGTCGAAATTTTCAGAAAATCAAAGTTTAAAGAAAAGTCGAAGGAAAAAACTAATTTTGAGAAATGATAGAATTTCGAAAAATAAAACGATGAATTTTGAGATAAAAATTCGTAATTTTTAGTTAAGTTGGATTCTGATAAAATAAATCGAATTTTAGGAATACATTTGAAATTTCCAAAGAAATTTATGAAAAAAGACGAATTTCGTGAAATAAGTCGAAATTTCGAGAAAATATCAATAGCTTAAAGAAGGACGACTTTTGTCGAATGGAAATTTTTTAGAGAAAGTCTCCTCAGTTCAATATTTTCGTTAACTACACGAGCTTAAAGCGCCCTACCCTAATCTGACTATGTCTATGTTAAAACTAATTCCACAAAGACGAGGGCCTCTTAAAGATCTACCCGCCCGGAGCCTCGCAATGGCTAAGGCCGCCCCTGGCTGTCATCTTCAGAGAGATATAGAATATCTAAAAGGTGTAGTAGAATCTGCTAAATTGCCATTATTTCAAGATGTTTCCCTAACATGCTCAATGAAGCATCGAAATTTTCAAATTGATTTTACAAATTTCTAATTTGTAACAAAATTTTAACTAAAAGTATTTGGGAGGAGTAGTAGAACTTTAAGATGTTTCCATAACGTGCGGAATGAAGCATCGAAATTTGAGGTAATCTCAAAGTGATTTGTTCTGAGCCTACAACGGCACTGCTTATGCAACAAAATTTCCATTAAGACATCTGAAAAGAGTAATAAAACTGCCATATTGCCATTAATTCACGATGTTTCCCTAACATGCGCAATGAAGCATCGAAATTTTCAAATTGATTTTACAAATTTCTAATTTGTCACAAAACTTTACCCAAAAGTAGGAAGGAGTAGTAGAATTTCAAGATATTTCCATAACGTGCGGAATGAAGCATCGAAATTTGAATTAATCTCCAAGTGATTTGTTCTGAGCCTACAACGGCTCTGCTTATGCGATAAACTTTCCATTAAGGCGCCCGAAAGGAGTAGTAGAACTGCTATATTGCCATTACTTCAAGATGTTTCCCTAACATGCACAATGAAGCATCGAAATTTTCAGATTGATTTTGCAAATTTCTAATTTGTAACAAAACTTTACTCAAAAGTAGGAAGGAGTAGTAGAACTTCAAGATATTTCCATAACGTGCGGAATGAAGCATCGAAATTTGAGTTAATCTGCAAGTGAATTGTTCTGAGCTACAGCGGCACTGCTTTTGCGACCAAAATTCCATTAAGGCATCTAAAAGGAGTAGTAGAACTGCCATATTGCTGTTACTTCAAGATGTATCCCTAACATGTGCAATTAAACATCGAAATTTTCAAATTTAGTTTCCAAATTTCTAATTTGTAACAAAATTTTTACCAAAAGGATCTGGAAGGAGTAGTAGACCATAAAGTGCAGAATGGAGCATCGACATTTGGGTTAAATTTCTAAGTGATTTTTTCTGAGCCTACAACGGCTCTGCTTATGCGATAAACTTTCCATTAAGGCGCCCGAAAGGAGTAGTAGAACTGCTATATTGCCATTACTTCAAGATGTTTCCTTAACATGCACAATGAAGCATCGAAATTTTCAGATTGATTTTGCAAATTTCTAATTTGTAACAAAACTTTACTCAAAAGTAGGAAGGAGTAGTAGAACCTCAAGATATTTCCATAACGTGCGGAATGAAGCATCGAAATTTGAGTTAATCTCCAAGTGAATTGTTCTGAGCATACAGCGGCACTGCTTTTGCGACCAAAATTCCATTAAGGCATCTAAAAGGAGTAGTAGAACTCCCATATTGCTGTTACTTCAAGATGTATCCCTAACATGTGCAATTAAGCATCGAAATTTTCAAATTTAGTTTCCAAATTTCTAATTTGTAACAAAATTTTTACCAAAAGGATCTGGAAGGAGTAGTAGACCATAAAGTGCAGAATGGAGCATCGACATTTGGGTTAAATTTCTAAGTGATTTTTTCTGAGCCTACAACGGCTCTGCTTATGCGATAAACTTTCCATTAAGGCACCCGAAAGGAGTAGTAGAACTGCTATATTGCCATTACTTCAAGATGTTTCCTTAACATGCACAATGAAGCATCGAAATTTTCAGATTGATTTTGCAAATTTCTAATTTGTAACAAAACTTTACTCAAAAGTAGGAAGGAGTAGTAGAACTTCAAGATATTTCCATAACGTGCGGAATGAAGCATCGAAATTTGAGTTAATCTCCAAGTGAATTGTTCTGAGCATACAGCGGTACTGCTTTTGCGACCAAAATTCCATTAAGGCATCTAAAAAGAGTAGTAGAACTGTCATATTGCTGTTACTTCAAGATGTTTCCCTAACATGTGCAATTAAGCATCGAAATTTTCAAATTTAGTTTACAAATTTCTAATTTGTAACAAAATTTTTACCAAAAGTATCTGGAAGGAGTAGTAGACCATAAAGTGCAGAATGGAGCATCGACATTTGAGTTAAATTTCTAAGTGATTTTTTCTGAGCCTACAACGACACTGCTTATGCGATAAAATTTTCATTAAGGCGTCGGAAAGGAGTAGTAGAACTGCTATATTGCCATTACTTCAAGATGTTTCCCTAACATGCGCAATGAAGCATCGACATTTTCAAATTGATTTTACAAATTTCTAATTTATACCAAAATTTTAACCAAAGGTATCTGAAAGGAGTAGTCGAACTTTAAGATGTTTTCATAACGTGCAGAATGAAGCATCGAAATTTGAGTTAAATCTCCAAGTGATTTTTCCTGACCCGATAGCGGCACTGCTTAAGCGATAAAATTTCCATTAAGGCATCTGAAAGGAGTAGTAGGCATCTTAAAGGAGTAGTATAGCTGCTAAATTGCCATTACTTCAAGATATTTCCCTAACATGCTCAATGAAGCATCGAAATTTAAAATTGAATTTACAAATTTCTAATTTGTAACAAAACTTCAACGAAAAGCATTTGAAGGGAGTAGTAGAACTTCAAGATGTTTCCGTAACGTGCGGAATGAAGCATCGAAATTTGAGTTAAATCTCAAAGTGAGTGTATAAAAAGAAATTGAAATTTTCAAAACTAGTTTTTACTAACATTTAGGTGTTACTATCTCTCTGAAAACGATAGCTTGGCCATCGAAACCCGTTAGAGTAACTGTTGTTTTTTTTAATCTTTCTTGGTTTCAGGTGACAGGTCAATTTTCAGAAAATTAAAGTTTTTCTCAAAATGTATCGTTTAATATCTAAATTAAGGCCATCTCAGTTTTTTTTTTTGTAATTCTAGCAACAAAATTTCCTTTTCATTAATGAAATTCAATATTTACGAAATCGAAGTTAATTCGAGATGTCGTTGTTTTCTTAAAATGTTATCTTTTTTTATTTGTTGTTTTCATGAAATTTAGATTCAGAAATGAAATTAGGTTCAGAAATAAAGTTTAGATTCAAAAGTAAAATTTAAATTCAGGAATAAAATTTGGATTCAAAAATGAACGAATGAATAAAAAACAAACTTGTCAATGGGTAGAAATTTCGTGTCCAACAATAGAACAACTAGAAGGTGTCAAATGGCAGGAGCATTTGGAGATATATGATAAATAATTCGGGGTTAATTTAAGCATCAATATTCGCTGCAATCGGCTTAATTATGCACATAACAAATATATCTGTTGATAGGTACTGTTATGCATTAAGCATACATTCGGTATTTCCTAGACTAAAATATCAACTGTCATCTCAATTATAAACAAATATATGGTTTTCAGCTTGTCCTTTATCGAATTTTTTACGAAACAGGTCACCTATTTGCGTCATAATCCAAATAAATCTCTATTAATACCCGAAAAATAATAAAAAAAACTTGAATGCAAGTTTTCAATTTTATAGTTGTCATTTTAAGAAAAGAATATTCTACGATTTTACAACGTTATCGAAATTTTATTTTTAAAAGATGGAGTTTTTAAATTTAAACTTGAAATAAAATAAAATATTAAAGGATTCCGAAAGTCAAGAAAAAAACGAGAAACCAAACTGCTGCGTTGGAGAATCAATGGATATGAGTGGAAAAATTCAAATCGTAAACCAAAAACGTAGATAAATACTGCTTTAGACATAACTAATGATCTACAATTGATAAAATAAAAAATTTTTTAGGGACTGTCATAGCAAGGAATATATCGCGAGTATAATGTAAAAAAATTGGTGGATGGAAAGTATGGACTAAATCAAAATCGATCTTGTCGTTTGAGCAGTCAAAGCTAAATGTATTTTCTATAATTTTGACAGATATTTATTTAATTCGTAAGGATTGCATTATTATTTTTTTCCTTTAGGATAAGATGCATATTTTTTTCATAAAATTATTTCAACTTGGTTATATTTTGTTAACTGACCACATCGAATTTTGGTCTTTGAGTTTTTATCCTTTTTTTCCTCGATAATCTTAATTATTTGTCCAATATTAAATTTTTCTAATAATAAACCAGATACTGTTTTATGACAAGAGAAGGTTATTTTGATAACAGCCGTACAAAGAATTTAAAGAAAAAGTTCTGTTAGAGAGGCTCCAAGTAAAGGAAAGGCAAATTTATATTACTTAAGGGCAAGCAAAGTTAGTTTAATAAAGTCAAAAATCAAAGTTGCATTAAAATGGAAAAATATAGCCCCGGATTTTAGACTAATATTATTTATATTATCATTATTATTTATATTTCTGTTATTTAGTTTTTTATGGGCAAAAATAATTCGGTAGCTGTGACTTAAACTGGCACCTATCAACGAGTAGAAGAACTGCATACAGAAAACTTGACGCCGCAAAAACGTTGGGAATTAGGCAGCTATTAATACGCTTTGTTGTTGGAAACCGTCATTACAAGGTGCATATCTCTGAATGTTTCTTATAGATTCTACCCCAAACACGAGATTTTTTCAAATTTCGTTACATATTGCTTTGTTAACAAATAATAAGCAGTAAAATCTTGTCCCCTAAAATCAAGAAAGATTAAAAAAAACAACAGAGGTTGCTCTAACGCGCTTCAATAGCCAAGCTGTCATCCTCAGAGAGATACTGAATCAGTATCTCAATTTCAATATCTCTTGTATTTCAGTTCATATCAGTTTTTGAAAATTGATATACAAATCTTCTCCCCTGAAATCAAGAAAGATTAAAAAACACAACACTAATGCGCTTCGATAACCAAGATGTCATCTTCAGAGAGATATTGAATCAGTATCTCAGTTTCAATATCTCTCGTATTTCAGTTCATATCAGTTTTTGAAAATTGATATATAAATCTTCTCCCCTGAAATCAAGAAAAATTAAATAGCATCTCTCTTGCTTGGCTATCGAAACGCGTTAGAGCAACCTCTGTTGCGTTTTTAAATCTTTCTTGGTTTCAGGGGACGAGATTGGTATTTCAATTTTCTATTTTTATTTCGACTTTTTTTATCAATATTTGACTCGTTTTGAAATTCATTTTCTTTGGTTATTTTTTTCTCGTAATTTCATTTTAATCTCAAAATTTATCCCTTCTTATTCAAAATTTATCCCTTCTTATTCAAAATTTCATCTTCATTCCAAAATTCAACAAAAATTGACCTTTTATGGGAAAATTTGAATTCTCTCCCAAAATTACGACTTTTTTGGAATTGGTTCATTTTTCCTTCTATTTCTTTCGAAGTTTGACTTTTTCTAGAAATCTTGACTCTTATCTCAAAATTTGTCATTTTCAGTTTCTCAAAATTTTTATGTTTTCAGTGTTCTTTTAAATTGGGTCACATATTTAATAAATAGGGCAACTATTTCGGGAGAAGTTTCTTAGGAATTCGAATTTTTTTCGCGAACTTTCAAGATCGTCAGAATTTAAATAGAAAAGTCAAAATTGGTAAAAAGAATTCGTTTACGTTTATGTTCATTTTTAAGTTAATAAGTATGTCGTTTATTTTAAAATTCGTTTATTTTCTCAAAATTAGGTCAAAATGTTGACAGTATTAATTTCAGAAATATTTTTTTTTAATTTCCAGAGATGTTTCTTCCAAACTTCGAATGTTTCGGACATAACCGAAATTTAATTTCGAAATTTATCGGATTTCGAATTTTAATATCAAAATTTCTGCTAAAATTGTTAAATATTCAATTTATAGCTCAGGATTTTACAAATGCGCAGGAAAGGACATCGATTGAAAAACAATTTTTTTTGAGAAATTTCGACTTTTTTCTCGGAATTTCGACTTCAATTTTGGAATTTCGACTTTAAACTTAAAATTTTGACTTTTTTCTCGAAATCTCGACCTTAATTTCGAAATTTCGACTTGTTTCTCGAAATTCCAACTTTAATTTTGGAATTTCGACTTTAAATTCGAAATTTCGACTTTTTTCTCGAAATTTCGACCTTAATTTAGGTTTTTTTTCGAAATTTCGACTTTCATATGGGAATTTCGACTTTAAATTCGAAATTTCGACTTTAATTTTGGAAGCTCGACTTTAAATTCGAAATTTCGACCTATATTTGGAATTTTGACTTTAAGTTCGAAATTTTGACTTTTCTTTCAAAATTTCGACTTTAAATTCGAAATTTCGCCTTTTTTCTGGAAATTTTGAGTTTAATTTTGAAATTTCGACTTAAAATTCAAAATTTTCGCTTTTCTCGCCCAATTTCGATCTTAATTTCGAAATTACGATATTTTTCTTGAAATTTCGACTTCAATTTTGGAATTTAAACTTTAAATTTGAATTTTTGACTTTTCTCTCGAAATTTCGACCTTAATTTCGATATTTCGACTTTAATTTTGAAATTTCAACTTCAAACTCGAAATTTCGACTTTTTTCTCGAAATTTCGACCTTAACTTTGGAATTTTGACTTTAAATTCGAAATTTGAAATTTTGGCCTTTCTCTCAAAATTTTGACCCTAATTTCAAAAATTCGACTTTTTTCTTAAAATTTCGACTTTAAATTCGAAATTTCGACTTTTTTCTCCAAATTTTGACCTTAATTTCGGAATTTCGACTTTTTTCTCGAAATTTCGACTTTTTTCTTCCATATTTTGACCTTAATTTCGGACTTTCGACTTTTTTCTCGAAATTTCGAATTTAATTTTTTCCCATCTTTTCTCTTCCCATCTCTTCTTTACCCATTTCTTCTCTTCCTTCTTCTCATCTCATCTCATCTCAGCTCATCTCATCTCATTCTCATCTCATCTCATCTCATCTCATCTCATCCCATCCCTCCCATCCCCCATCCCATCCCATCCCATCCCATCCCATCCCATCCCATCCCATCCCTCCCATCCCATCCCATCCCATCCATCCCATCCCATCCCATCCCATCCATCCCATCCCATCCCATCCCATCCCATCCATCCCATCCCATCCCATCCCATCCCATCCATCCCATCCCATCCTCCCATCCCATCCCTCCCATCCCATCCCATCCCATCCCATCCCATCCCATCCCATCCCATCCCATCCCAT
>CM053328.1:39169609-39237109 GCA_028583605.1 Dastarcus helophoroides
ATTTCGAAAAAAAATCCATATTTATGCATCGGGTCGGATTCGATCACGGCCTTTTCGTCTCGCGGGATGGCTGTTGCCCACCCTTGCTAAACATTATCGCAAAAATGTTTATTAAATAATGTGTAAATCTTACATTTTTGTGAATAAAAAAAAATATAAACAGTTTTGGAGACTGCCGACGGAAGTAAAAAAACTAGAAAATAACAGTGTTACCAACTTGCTCTAATGTTAACAGTAGAGCATGTTGGCGATGTGTACTTAGATGTTTCAAAGGGTTTGATTTCGATTTTTTTTTAAAGAGATTGTGTGCAATGCGTTGTTATCATGATGAATTCTGGCTGAAACCACTACTCACTACCCTGTATGTCGTGACTGCGTTTCCCTGGTGGTTTATTGGGTGACATAGATACGAGGAATTTTACAATTTTAATTTTTTCTTAAAGCGATTGCATGTAGTATGTAATTAATATCAAGTTTTTGAGACAACGCGTTGACTAATTTATCTGCAACCCCAAAAAAGTATTGCTAATCAGTCGATTAATTTTCAGATGCAGTTAATTAAATCGATTAGTTTTCAGTGGTTCGCAATCATCGAACCGGCTTGCTTTGAGTGGTACACGAGATAGAATATTAAAATTCAGATCTTACGTCTCCAATAAATACACACGAACGTATTATTGATCAGTTTTCGGCGACATAAAAAGATGATGAAAAAGGCACTCATAAAACCATCAAGTCGTGGTGGTATTACGTATGAAATAAATATGCACACCTCATAAACATTCTGTGGAAGCCGGCATCCATTGAATCATTTTATTGAGCATAAAAGAGAATTATGTAATAAATGGCTGTAATTGAACGTAGCAAATGCACAATTAGACCTCCAAACAAATTGGATACACGTGCTTTCGTCTGCTGACAGATTTATATTTTGTCTCGAAATGGGAATTCAACAAAAGACACAATTTTATTCAATCGTTCATTCAAATTGCAAAAGCGAACTCCAAGGTTTTGAGGCTTACATTCGTCGGCGATTTAGGTCTTCTTTTAGTAGCACATTTCCTGAAATTATGTATTCAACAAATAATATGTATTCAATCAGAGTATTTAACAAATAAAAAAAATTAAAGACTACAATATTTTCCTAATTTATGTACAGTATTAATATTTTTGGTCTAGAATTCTCAACTATTTGGTTTCAACTTGATTCCAGCCCCAGCTAGCAAAAGGGCATACATATTTATAAAAGTGTAGCCACCTTAGGAAACTATTTCTATCATTTGTCAGTTGTATCACGTAAGTGTAAACTCATTTTTCAGAATTATTTTTGCAGTAACGACAACTATTGTTCAATATTGCGTACGCACAGACCCATACGTTGTACTTAGGGCAGGATGTTTCCTATTGTATAAGAATAAAAATGCCTCGAATCATGATCTATACTGAAGTTTTGCCGAGGTCAAAGGACCTCTTTATTTCTGTTTTATGAGAAACTTGGATATTTTGTCGTTTACGTAGTGAAGCTGGCGGTATTTGATTTATGTAAAAACCTTTTATTTGGAATGCAACACCAAAGAAATGAATTACATGAGAACTGTCAGATCAACCCATGTTCATCTTGTTTTCTCAATTAATTTTTGTACTTAAGTTAACGTTTTTTTTGTTTTGTTTTTGAAAATTGATTCACAAATCTTGCCCCCTGAAATCAAGAAAAATTAAAAAGCATCTCTTTGAAGAGGATAGCTTGGCTATCGAAACGCCTTAGAGCAGGCCCGTAACCAGGATTTTTTTTCGGGGCGGGGGGCTGCGATCCTTCTGCTAAAACTACCTAGTCTTTGTTTGCGTCTAGGTTAGAGCTAAGAAGCCACGGTCCAATACTACTTTACTATTAATATTATTATTGTATATAAGTATACTAAAATATAAAAAAATACACTAAAACCATTTCTAGAGTCCAACTCTTCTAACATTCTGACAAAGTAATTTAACAACAACGTTGCCTGTTTATCTTAATTTAATTTCTAAATAAAAACAGATGTGTGGGTCAGATGATAAAATTACTCGAAAGATATTCCTTAAAATTTATCTTTGAACTGTCTTCTATAACCTGCACTTGTGTATGAAAAATGCCTATACAAAGTGCTCTATTTAAAGACATAGTTTGAAGTTAGCTGGAGAAAAACCTTTTTTTTAATTTTTTTTTCAAATTTCGATTAAATTCATAATTTTAACTTTTATCTCAAATTTAAAGTTTGCACCCGAACATTTAGAATTTGGATATTCTTTCTAAATTCTGGAAGATTAGATGTTTTTAAGTTCAAGTTTCCTCTTAGCGTTCAACACTTTTTCTAACTGGCAACAACTTCAATTCCTACGTTTTTTATTTTGGGCAATTTTGGGAATTATTGTTGCTATCTGAATTTGTAATTTCGAAGTGCATTTGATTCTTCCGAATTTCGAAAAAAAGTTTTGCTATAAAGTTATTTATCGTATTTTTTTGGTAAGTTTTACCTTTAATCTCAAAATTTCGACCTTTTTTGGAAATTTTTAATTTGAATTAGATTTTTTGCTAAATGCAAAGTATGTTAATACTTTTACTTTTTTTTCTTAAAATTCAAAGTTTAAAATCTTGGTATTTACTTCAAACCCACAAATATTTTTTTAAACATCAATTCTTTCTAGAAACCAGAAAATTTCGCCAAAAATTTTGTGAAAAATGTCAGTTTTTTGAATTTGGAATTTGTCTAGAAAAGTCTACATTTAGAGTTGACAAACTCGTTCTAGAAAAAGCTTAATTGCGACCGTGTTTATACTTAAAAATGACCAGAATTCATTATTAAACATTTCCGAAAATATTAACATTTTTAAAAATTTTGAATTTCCGAACAAAATTACGATATGTTAATTCTTAATGTGACCTGTTCGAACTCGAAATTTTTAGTTTCTTAAATTCGAAATTTTAGAAATAAGTTGACATTTAGAATTACTCTCTAAATCCGAAGAAAAAAGAAGCGATAATTTTTGAAAAAAAAAGGTTTCAAATCAAAATTTTCTAAAAAAAAATTTCTTATTTCCAAAAGATAAAATCTATTAACAAAAACTAATAACACTCAACATTTTGTCTTGAAACAAAATTTAAAAAATAAACTTTAATATTTCCTGAAACTTTTAGTGTTTTCTCAAAATGGCCAGGAGATTTTCTATAAATTCAATGCCTAGAAAGAAAGTCAAAATATTTTAAAGAAGTCTGAATTTTGAATTAGTGCTAATGTAAAAATTTTGAAAAATAAATTAAAGTTATTAAGCTCATTTTTTTTCAAAATTTCGACTTTAATCTTGACATTTTTAAACTCGTATATACAAGACTTATTATCTCATCAAATTTCGAAGTTAAATTAAAATTTTATCATATAAATTCCTAGCTTTTTCAAAATTTAATTTTTTAAAACAGTATTTTATGAAGTCTCATTTTGTTCTAATTTTCAACTACAAATCTAAAAATGTCGACTCTTTTAAATCTGGTAATGTTTTCAACGCCTGGATTTAATTTCAATTTTTTTCTTTAACAAGGAATTTTACTTTTTTGTCACTAACTCGAGATTTTAGTGTCGAAAATTTGAGTTAAAATTTGTAATTGCCAGTTTAAGTTAGATTTCGACTTCAAACTCAAATTTTTATTGTAAATTTAGGTTCTATAGCAACAATGTCATTGAACATTTTTTCGACCGAATTTGGAAATATTTATTTTTTTAGAAACGATAATTGGCAACATTCTGAAACATTTTTTTGAAATACGACTAAAAATTTAGGTTTTTAATTTCGGTTTTTTTTTACGAAAATCAAATTTGAGAACTGGGATCCTAATAATTCAATGTCATACTAAACAGAGTTTCATTTATTACTTTTCAAATTTTGATTTAACTCTCAAAAGCTCAAATCTCAAACTTTTTTTGATTGTTCATCAAAATTTTACTTTTTTTTTAAATTTTGAATTTAATACCCAAGATTTTTACTTTTTTTTTGAAGTTTAAACTTTTTTTTTCAAAGTTTATACCTTTTTTCAAAATTTTTACTTAAAATTCGAGTTTAAGTTAGATATTTGATTTTTTTTTCTTGGAAACTCATAAAACGAAGTTTTTTTTTACAAATTTACTGTCGTTTCGATCTCTGAATTTCCAGTTTGGTTTCCAAATTCCGAACTTCTGACTTTTAAATTTCCAAACCCTCTCAAGATTTTAATTATTGTTTTTAGAAACGTTGACGTAAATTTCAAAATTTTCCAATTTTTTGCTTAAAATTATGATTTATTCTGTGTCAAAATGGTTTTGGACCTAAAATATTCTCTAAAGTTTACAAATATCCTCTTGGTTGACCACTGTCAAAATGGTTTCGGATTAAAAAATTTGAAACTCGATAATTCATCAGTATTGTTGTTGTTTTCCCATATATTATTCTCTAAAATTTACAAATGTTCTCTGTTTTGGACCTAAAATATTCTCTAAAGTTTACAAATATCCTCTTGGTTGACTACTGTCAAAATGGTTTTGGACTAAAAAGTTTGGAACTCGATTATTCATCAGTATTGTTGTTGTTTTCCCATATATTATTCTCTAAAATTCACAAATGTTCTCTTGGTGGATCACTCGCCTAGTGGTTTTGGAATAAAAAGTTTGGAATTCGATAAATCATCAGTATTGCTCTTGTTTTGCCATAAAATATTCTCTAAAATTCACAAATGTCATCTTAGAGGATCACTGGTGGTTTTGGGCTAAAAAGTTTGAAATTCGATAATTCATCAGTATTTTGTCGTTTTGTCATAAAATATTCTCTAAAGTTTACAAATGTGCTCGATTTGCGACGAAACATTTTCTAAAATTCAAAAGTGCCCTTTGGACTATCAAAGGCAAAATAATTTCAGGCTAAAAAGGTGCTTATTTGGTAGTTCATCAGTATTGGAATTTTTTTCCCATGAAATCTGCTCTAAAATTCAAAAATATACTTTTGCTCCACGCAAATGTAGTCTTGGTGGATCACTGGTGGTTTTAGCCTAAAAAGTTTTAAAATTCGATAATACATTAGTATTTGGTCGTTTTGGTGGACCACTGTCAAAATGGTTTTGGACTAAAGAGTTTGAAACTCAATAATTCATCAGTATTGCTGTTGTTTTGCCATAAAAAATTCTCTAAAATTCACAAATGTTCTCTTGGTGGATCACTCGCGTAGTGGTTTTGGACTAAAAAGTTTGGAATTCGATAAATCATCAGTATTGCTATTGTTTTGCCATAAAATAATCTCTAAAATTCACAAATGTTCTCTTGGTGGATCACTGGCGTAATGGTTTTGGACTAAAAAGTTTGGAATTCGATAAATCATCAGTATTGCTCTTGTTTTGCCATAAAAAATTCTCTAAAATTCACAAATGTCCTCTTAGATGATCACTGGTGATCTTGGACCAAAAAACTAGAAATTCAATAATTCGTCAGTATTTCGTCTCTTGGTCATAAAATATTCTGTAAAGTTCTTAGGTTAAAATTTTCAGACAGGAAAATATGAGAAATCCCTAGTTCAATTCGTATTAAATTCGTAATAATTCCTAATAAATTCGTAATAAAAGTAAAATATAGATTCTAAATTTATTTTGTTTGAATTTTTCTTTTAATTTCAAAATTTATTTTCACAAATGTAAATACAAAAAGTCGAGATTCTTCAAAAAAGAAACACTTTTCTTACCCAAAATTTCGATTCTGTCCCCAACACTGGGAGCTTAAATCAAAATCAAGAAAATAAATTCTGAAAAGAATCCTATTTAAAGATAAATTTAAGGTCGAAGTTAAACAAGTTTTCCTTTTTCCCTCTAAATGCTGTTTTCGAAATTAAGAGTGTTGGTCTTTTTATCGAAATTTTGAGTTTGAAGTTGGAAATTTTGACTTTTTTGTGGAAATTTCATTTCCTCGAAATAAGTATCAACGTTTGGACTTTTAATTCAAGATTTTCCCCATTTCGAAATTTCACAAATTTGCTATTTGGAACGTAGGAATATGGTCTTGAAATTTCGACTTTTGGTCTCAAATCTTCGACTTTTTTTACCCAAAATTACGATTCTGTCCCCAACAATGGGAGCTTGAATCAAAATTAAAAAAATAAATTCTGAAAAGAATCCTATTTAAAGATAAATTTAAGGTCGAAATTAAACAAGTTTTCCTTTTTTTCTCTCTGAATGCTGTTTTCGAAAATAAGAGTGTTGGTCTTTTCATCGAAATTTTGAGTTTAAAATTGGAAATTTCGACTTTTTTTGTAGAAATTTCATTGCCTCGATATAAGTATTAACGTTTGGACTTTAAATTCAAGATTTTCCCCATTTCGAAATTTCACAAAGTCGAAATTTCGAATTTTTTCCCAACATTTTAAATTTGTTGTTTGGAACGTTGAATATGGTCTTGAAATCTCGACTTTTGGTCTCAAATCTTCGACTTTTTTTACCCAAAATTTTGATTCTGTTCCCAACACTGGGAGCTTAAATCAAAATTAAAAAAATAAATTCTGAAAAGAATTCTATTTCAGGATAATTTTATGGTCAAAATTAAACAAGTTTTCCTTTTTTTGTTTCCTCTAAATACTGTTTTAGAAATATAGAATGTTGGTCTTTTTATTAAAATTTTGAGTTTAAATTTGGTAATTGTGACTTTTTTTTGATAGAAATTTCATTTTTTTCCTTGATTTAGGTACCAACATTTTTACTTTACATTAAAAATTTTCTCTATTCCAAAAATTTCAAAATAAAAACGAAATTTTTAATTTTTTCCCAACATTTTAAACTTGTTCCTTAAAATCTTAAATTTGGTCTTCAAGTTTCGACTTTTATTTTTAAACCATCAACTATTGTACTCAAAATTTTGATTCTATCCCCGGCATTGCGATCTTAAAGTTAAAATTAAGAAAAAATAGAATTTCATACTTTAAATTTAAATACTGGAAAGAATCCTATTTTATAACAAATTTAAGGTCAGAATTAAACAAACAAAAAAATATTGTACGGAAAATTGAAATTCTAAAAAGTAATTTCGAAATAATATTAAAAAAAATTAAAAAGTCCTGAATATTTTTTTTTGAAATTTATACCTTTTAATTCGATTTTTCAAATTCTAAACTGAAATTTGAACTGCAGTTTTTTTTACTCTTATTTGAAATATATTAAAATTTCAACTTTCGGAGTTGAATTTTCAAAAATTGTAACTTGTAAATATGAGGTCAGGATTTTGAAAAAAAATGGCCAGCACGTCTGAACATTTTATTTATAAATTCCGAAATTTTGCTTTTTTGCAACTTGTTTCAGCTTTCGACTTTGATTAAATCTGCTTTCTAATTAACATTGTGAACGCCTTTCGACAGCCAATCTATCATCTTCAGAGGGAGATAGTTTTTTAATCTTTTTTGGTTTCAGGGGACAAGAGTTGTATTTCAATTTTTGAAGATAACCAAGGACCAATCCGTTAAAAAAAAACATTGTTGCCTCAGCCCTAAATCAATGTTATGGTTACGCTATCACATCGCCAATATCTGAGGTCGAAGGCATCGCAGCGAAAGAAGCAAGTTGCTTGGCCAGTCACCAACTACAAATTAAACATATTTATATTCTAATCTCCATCTACCGCATAAAATTAAACATTCAAAGGCAAAACTGTTTAAAATCGACGGGGCCCGCTGCCGCACTGAATAAATATCGTTTCGAACACAATTTGCCAAAGCTTCTAACGCTTTAAATCACAGGGCTGTAAGTAATCGTAATTTCCTCATGGTGCCGGTTGCGTATCATTTTCTCGGGGAAATGTGAATGAAACTGAAAATGCTGAAAAGCTTGCGCAAGGACGCGCCGTTGGCGGACGCGCGTATATAATAAAAAATTAGCAGAAGTGAACGTCAGTCGTTTTAAAATTGTGTTCGAAAAATAGTGAAATAGGGGATTGTTTTCGATGACTGGGTGATCGAAAATTATGACAGATGAGGAAATTGATTTCCAGGAAAATGTAACTCTGGATGGCACAAAGAATATCACTTTTGATTCGTTCTATTTTTATGAGGTAAGTTGGGTTTTGGGCTGGAGAAATTTCAAAAAGTTTAAAGCTTTAAACTTTCATTTCAAACTTAATGAACTTTTTTTGAATACTTTAAACAATAATTGATTTTTCTGTACTGTTTTATATTTTTTGGTAGAACAAGCTAGTCCTTAGTTATCTTCAATAATTGACATACAAATCTTGTCCCCTGTTGTTCTGTTATGTTTTTTAACGTTTCTTGGTGTCAGGGGACAAGATTTCTATATCAGTTTCTATTCCATATAATTTAAAAAAAAACAATAGCCTATGAGAGCTTCCAATCAAATAACTTTGATTTTCTAGAATCTAAAAATTGTTAACAAAACCAAATTCAAATAATTTACCAATCTATGTATAAAAAGGATTTTTTTTAATGTAGACCTAAAGTGGGATCATTCGAGAAAAAAAATTGAAATTAAAAAATTGAAAGTTGCTTATAAAATTTTGGGTTTAAAACCAAAATTTCAAGATGTAAACAAAAAATTTGATTTTTCGAATTTCGAAAAATTTACGACATTGAAAGAGGAGAAATTTCGAAGAAATTTTGAAGATTGAGATAAAATTTAAAGTCTTTGGAAAGGGTTAAATCGTGAGGAACACAAAATCTCAAAGAAAAGACGAATTAATTTAAAAAATGTCAATATTTTTAGAGTAAATTCAAAATTTAGAGAAACTGTCTCGAAAGAGGTCAAATTTTTAGACTAAATTTTAAATTTTTTTCTTTAATTTTTGACGAAGCCAGTTTTAGTAAAGTTCATTGAAAAGTGTTTAAAAATAAATCATTTTTTCCAAAACTCTTTTATTCTGCTGCAATTTATAATTTTTTAATTTAAAATTTAATTATTTTGGATAAAAACGACACTTAAAGAGGAGGTAAATCGAAATGTCCAAGAAATTTCGAAGATTGAGGTAAAATTTAAAGTCTTTAGAAAAAGCCAACTCGTGGGAAAAACAAAATCTCAAAGAAAAAGAGAATTTTACAAAAAAGGTCAATCTTTTCAAAGAAAATTCAAAATTTAGAGAAAATGTCTCGAAAATGATCAAATTCTTAGACTAAATTTTAATTTTTTTCTTTAATTTTTGTTGAAACAGGTTTCAGTAAAGTTCGCCGAAAAGTTTCTAAAAATGAATTATTTTTTCCAAAACTTTTTTATTCTGCTGCAATTCATAATTTTTAATTTAAAATTTAATTATTTTGGATTAAAAACGACATTTAAAGAGGAGATAAATCGAAATGTCCAAGAAATTTCGAAAATTGAGGCAAAATTGAAAGTCTTTAGAAAAAGCCAAGTCGTGGGAAAAACAAAATTTTGAAAAAAAAGAGAATTAATTTAAAAAAAGTTAATATTTTCAAAGTAAATTCAAAATTTAGAGAAAATGTCTCAAAGAAGATTTTGAGAAAAAATGTGGAATTTTGAGAATAAAAGAAGACAAAAGAAAACAAGAAATTTTAACGAAATTTTGAATTGTGACGAAAATTTTAAAATTTCGAATTTTTAAAAGTAAAATTTCAAGTTATCAAAATAAACCCGAAATTCGACGAAATTAATCGAACTTAAAAAAAAGCAGGAATTTCCCTGAGAACGTCAAATTAAAAAAGAACTTAATCTTAAAAATAAAGCCAAATTTAAAAAAAATGTTGTTGAATTTTGAGGTTTAATTGAAACTTTGCAAGGCGAATATGACTTTTAAAAAAAAGCAGAAATTTTCACAATATCTTGATTAAAATTGGCTGCAAATTGAATTGAATTTCGAGAAGATGAATTTAAAGCAAAACAAGAAATGAAAAGAGAAAATTTAATTGTGAGAAAAATTGTAAAACTGTTAAAAAAATAATAATTTTTTGTTCTGCCGAAAGTCATAATTTTTTGTATAAAATTGGAATTTTTTGGATTAAAAACGACATTAAAGAGGAGAAAAATCAAAATTTCGAAGACTGAGGTCAAATTTAGAGTCTATAGAAAAAGCCAAGCCCTGGGAATAAAAAAATCTCGAAGAAAAAGATAATTATTTAAAAAAAGTCAATTTTTTTAAAGGAAATTTAAAATTTAGAGAAAACGTCTCGAAGAAGATCAAATTTCGAGACATGGATTGAGAATAAATTAAAATTTCGTGAAAACGAATTTCGTGAAAACGAATTTAAAAGAAAACAAGAAATTTTAACAAAATCTTGAATTGCGAGAAAAATTGTAAAACTTCGAAGTTTCAAAATAAATTCGAAACTTCGATGAAATTAATCGAACTTTGAAAATACGGAAATTTCCCTGAGAAAATCAAACTAAAAAAAAAGACAAGTCCTGGGAATAACAAAATCTCGAAAAAAAGAGAATTAATTTAAAAAAAGTCAATTTTTTTAAAGGAAATTCAAAATTTAGAGAAAACGTCTCGAAGAAGATCAAATTTTGAGACATGGATTGAGAATAAATTAAAATTTCGTGAAAACGAATTTCGTAAAAACGAATTTCGTGAAAACGAATTTAAAAGAAAACAAGAAATTTTAACAAAATCTTGAATTGTGAGAAAAATTGTAAAACTACAAATTTTCAAAATGAATTCGAAACTTCGACGAAATTAATCGAACTTTTAAAATACGGAAATTTCCCCGAGAAAATCAAATTTAAAAAAAGAATAAATTTTGAGAATAACTTCCAATTAAAAAAAATGACGTCGAAATTTGAAACTAAATTGAAACTTTGCGAAGCGAATATGATTTTAAAACAAAAGCTGAAATTTTCAGTAAATCTTGATTGAAAACGACTGAAAATTGAACTGAAATTTCGAGGAGATGGATTTAAAGCAAAACAAGAAATTAAAAAAAAATAAATTGTGAGAAAAATTGTAAAACTTTAAAAAAATAATAATAAATTTTTATTCTCCTAAAATTCATAATTTTTAATATAAAATTGGATTTTTTTGGATTAAAAATGACATTTAAAGAGGAGAAAAATCAAAATTTCGAAGACTGAGGTCAAATTTAAAGTCTTTAGAAAAAGCCAAGCCCTGGGAATAAAAAAATCTCGAAGAAGAAGAGAATTAATTAAAAAAAGTCAATTTTTTAAAGAAAATTCAAAATTTAGAGAAAACGTCTCGAAGAAGATCAAATTTTGAGATATGGATTGAGAATAAATTAAAATTTCGTGAAAACGAATTTCGTAAAAACGAATTTCGTGAAAACGAATTTAAAAGAAAACAAGAAATTTTAACAAAATCTTGAATTGTGGGAAAAATTGTAAAACTTCGAAGTTTCAAAATGAATTCGAAACTTCGATGAAATTAATCGAACTTTGAAAATACGGAAATTTTCCTGAGAAAATCAAATTAAAAAAAAAAGACCAGATGTTGAGAATACCTTCCAATTTAAAAAAAAATTGACGTCGAATTTTGAAATTAAATTGAAACTTCACGAAGCGAATATGACTTTAAAACAAAAGCTGAAATTTTTATTAAATCTAGATTGAAAACGACTAAAAATTGAACTGAAATTTCGGGGAGATGAATTTAAAGCAAAACAAGAAATTAAAAAAAATGAATTGTGAGAAAAATGGTAAAAGTTTAAAAAAAATAAAAATAATTTTTTATTCTCCTAAAATTCATAATTTTTAATATAAAATTGGATTTTTTTGGATTAAAAATGACATTTAAAGAGGAGAAAAATCAAAATTTCGAAGACTGAGGTCAAATTTAAAGTCTTTAGAAAAAGCCAAGCCCTGGGAATAAAAAAATCTCGAAGAAAAAGAGAATTAATTAAAAAAAGTCAATTTTTTTAAAGGAAATTCAAAATTTAGAGAAAATGTCTCGAAGAAGATCAAATTTTGAGACAAGGATTGAGAATAAATTAAAATTTCGTGAAAACGAATTTCGTAAAAACGAATTTCGTGAAAACGAATTTAAAAGAAAACAAGAAATTTTAACAAAATCTTGAATTGTGGGAAAAATTGTAAAACTTCGAAGTTTCAAAATGAATTCGAAACTTCGATGAAATTAATCGAACTTTGAAAATACGGAAATTTCCCTGAGAAAATCAAACTAAAAAAAAAGGACTAAATTTTGAGAATAACTTCCAATTTAAAAAAAAAATTGACGTCGAATTTTGAAACTAAATTGAAACTTCACGAAGCGAATATGACTTTAAAACAAAAGCTGAAATTTTCATTAAATCTAGATTGAAAACAACTAAAAATTGAACTGAAATTTCTAGGCGATGAATTTAAAACAAAACAAAGAATTACCACAAAATCTTGCATTCTGAGAAAAAATGCAGGATTTCGAAAGAAATGACAAATTTTTAAAATAAAAAGAAGAAAAGGGAAGAAAATTATCGAATTTAAAAAAAAAAGTTAAAATATCCTAGAGAAAGTCAAATTTTAACAACAAAAAATGTTAAATTTTGAGAATAACGACAAACCCTAAAAAATTGAATTTCAAAATCGAAATCATGAGAAAGTTGACAGATTTTAGAAAAAAAAGTCGAAATTTTTGAGGAAAACTTTTCATAAAAAAGGTCAAATTCAGAAAATGAGCTACACATTTTAAAAAATCAAAATTTTGAGAAAACCTTGTAAATTTAAGAGAAAAAATGGAATTTTCCAGAGACAGTAAAAAAGAAAAAATGTTGAAATTTGAAAATACGTTAGAATTTTGAGAAATTTTGAAGTGAAATTTAAAAAAGAAGTCGAAATTTTGAGTAAAACTTAGGAATTTAAGGAGAGAAGTCGAGAGACAGAGAGAGCAAAATTTAAAAAAAACCTCGAATTTTGAAAATACAATGAAATTTCGAGAAGCGAAGTGAATTTTTGAAAAGCAGTCAAAATTTTGATAAAAACCTGGAAATTTTAGAAGAAAAATCTAAGTAGTAAGTAAAATTTTAGGAAAACACGTCGAAATTTGAAAATGCATTGAAATGTCGAGAAGTGATAAAGCGAAAATTTGAAGAGAACTGAAACTTTGGGAAAAACCTAAAAATTTGACAAAAAAAAGACGAAATTTATCAGAAATAGTAAAATTTTAAGAGAAAACATGGATTTTTGAAAATGAATTGAAATTTCGAGGGTGATGAAGTGAAATTTTGAAAAACAATCAAAGTTTTGAGGAAAACTTCCAAATTTAATGAAAAAAGTTAAAATTTTCCAGAGGCAGTAATATTTTGAGAAAAAACACCGAATTTTGAAAATATAATAAAATTTTGAGAATGAAGTGAAATTTTGAACAGTCGATATTTTGAGGAAAATTAGAAATTAAAAAAGAAAAATCGAAATTCTCCAGAGACAGTGAAAAAAATATGTCGAAATTTCAATTTTTCATTTCGAGAAATGATGAAGCAAAATTTTTTTAACAAGTCGAAATTTTGAAGAGAATTTAGGAATTTAAGGAGAGAAATCGAAGTTTCCCAGAGACAGCAACATTTAAATAAAAATCGAATTTTAAAAGTACAATGAAATTTCGAGAAATGAAGAGAACTTTTGAAAAACAGTCAAAATTTTGATAAAAACCTGGAAATTTAAGCATAAAAGTATAAATTTCCCAGAGACAGTAAAATTTTAAGAAAACACAATCGAAATTTAAAAATTCATTGTAATTTCGAGAACTGATGAAGTAAACATTTGAAAAAGAATGGAACTTTTGAGAAAACCTAGAAAATTGACGCATAAAGACGAAATTTCCCAGAAATGGTAGAATTTGAAGAAAACAACGTCGAATTTTGAAAATGAATTGAAATTTCGAGGATGATGAGGTGAAATTTTTAAAAACAGTCGAAGTTTTAAAGAAGACCTCCAAATTTAATGAAAAAAGTCAAAGTTTCCCAGAGACACTTATATTTTAAGAAAAAACACCGAATTTTGAAAATATGATGAAATTTTGAGAATGAAGTGAAATTTTGAAAAGAGTCGAAATTTTGAGAAAAACCTAGAAATTAAAAGGGAACGAAATTTTCCGGAGGCAGTGAAAAGAATATGTCGAAATTTGAAAATATATTAGAATTTCGAGAAATGATGAAGTGAAATTTTTAAAAAAAGTCGAAATTTTGAAGATAACTTATGACTTTAAGAAGAGAAGTCGAAGTTTCCCAGAGACAGCAACATTTAAATAAAAATCGAATTTTAAAAGTACAATGAAATTTCGAGAAATGAAGAGAACTTTTGAAAAACAGTCAAAAGTTTGATAAAAACCTGGAAATTTAAGAATAAAAGTATAAATTTCCCAGAGACAGTAAAATTTTAAGAAAACACAATCGAAATTTGAAAATTCATTGTAATTTCGAGAACTGATGAAGTAAACATTTGAAAAAGAATGGAACTTTTGAGAAAACCTAGAAAATTGACGCACAAAGACGAAATTTCCCAGAAATGGTAGAATTTGAAGAAAAAAACGTCGAATTTTGAAAATGAATTGAAATTTCGAGGATGATGAGGTGAAATTTTGAAAAACAGTCGAAGTTCTAAGGAAAACCTCCAAATTTAATGAAAAAAGTCATATTTTCCCAGAGACACTAATATTTAAAAAAAAACACCAAATTTTGAAAATATCATGAAATTTTGAGAATGAAGTGAAATTTTGAAAAGAGTCGAAATTGTGAGAAAAACCTAGAAATTAAAAGGGGACGAAATTTTCCGGAGGCAGTGAAAAGAATCTGTCGAAATTTGAAAATACATTAGAATTTTGAGAAATGATGAAGTGAAATTTAAAAAAAAAGTCGACATTTTGAAGAAAACTTATCAATTTAAGGAGAGAAGTCGAAATTTTCCAGAGACAGCAACATAAAAAAAAACGTCGAATTTTGAAAATACAACGACATTTTAAGAAATGATATGAATTTTTGAAAAACGGTCAAATTTTGATAAAAACCTGGGAATTTAAGAAGAAAAGTCTAAATTTTCCAGAGACAGTAAAATTTTAAGAAAACACATCGAAATTTGAAAATTCATTGTAATTTCGAGAACTGATGAAGTAAACATTTGAAAAAAAGTGGAACTCTAAGTAGGTACTTGGGGAATTGAATTTAGAAGTGGCCCAAAATTATTCCCTTCTTTTGGCTCCTTGTTTCCCCTCTTTTCTTTTAAAAATAAAAATATTTCAGCCTTTCATTTTACAAGGGAAGCTGTGCTTTCCCAGCTTCCGTGAACAACACGCCACTGATAACGTTTACAAACTAGTTCTAAATACCTCATAATTAGCAAGTATCAAGTTTTGAATCCTTAATTAACAATCTTTACTGCAAGAATGACTAAAGTGTGATTAATGGAAATATTTATAATATTTAATTACTTTTTAGAGACATTCAGTTGAACAGTAAAACGAAAATAGAAATTCGAAACAAGAGCGGAAAAACGGTATGACCAGCAATTAATTAAGTCGTCAAGATACTCTGACGTATGTAATTTTATATTTAAATGTGCTTGCTACAATTTGTGCCCTTTTATTTAATGATAATTGGTATAAAACAACATGGAGAGTATTTCAGTTTAAAACCCAAAATATCGACAATTAAACCTTTTTCAAGAGCAGCACGCATACGTAAATATATATAAATATGGAAGGTCAAAAGTGGATATACGTAATAAATGTTAATACTCTTTCAACAAAAACACAGCAATTTCAAATTTAGGAGATATAAAACGTTTCTAGTATTTTAAAAAATTATGTTTAGCGGCAATATAAACTTATAAAACTATAAAACGTAAAGTAAATGAAATCTAACGATTAAGGAAGTCAGCATGAAACTAAAAATATACAAAATACTCAATAAATTCTAAATGTAATATATCCAAATTCTATGTAAAGTATGGAATATATTTAGATTCCATATAATGCGAGAATACCATTCTACAAATATTGTAAAAAATCTGTTGCCTCAGCCTCAATCCTGAAGCAAATAATTTTAGTGAAATTTTATCAACAATTTGATGTAAAAAGCTTAGTAATAAATACATCTACTGACATAATGAGAATTGATTTTATTTTTGGATTTTTCCATGTAACGTAGAAACTTATTTTGCATCAATATGTTTCAAAAATCTTCGATCAAATGCATCAAAACAATAAAAATCGAAATAACTTTTAAAAATGCGCTGTTGCGCCATTCATTAAGATTTATAAATATTGGCACAGGTTCTGAAGATCAAAGACAATAATGATGATCCCTAATGATGATCGCTTTGATGGTCGTCTTAAACAACTAAGAAATTAAGAAAAGTATGTGAAACTTGACCAAGTATACATATTTTGTATTATTTCAAAATGTTCCGGACGAATTCGGTTATTGAAACATTCTGAAACATTTAGAAACATTTGAACAAAATTTCCTTTCAAACACTTTTAATGTCAAAAAACTGGGACTAGTTTTTTTCCAATGTTTTTAATGAAACGTTATAGATTTGGTTATCGTTTTTCTACATTTTGACTAAAGCAGTTAAGGCCATTAGATAATTGACGAAACATTTTGAAATCAATTTCCAACGCGTTCACTTATGTTATTTCAACATTTTTGATAATATTTTAATGAATTCAGTTGTTGAAACATTCCGAAACATTTGGAAACATTTGAATAAAATTTCCTTTCAAACACTTTTAATGTTAAAAAACTTGGACCAGTTTTTTTCAATGGTTTTAATGAACCGTTATCGATTTCGTTATCGTCTTTCAATATTTTGTCTACAGCAGTTAAAGCCATTAGATATTTGACGAAACATTTTAAAATTAATTTCTAACGCGTTCACTTATGTTATTTCAACATTTTTGATAATATTTTAATGGATTTAGTTGTTGAAACATTTGGGAACATTTGGAAACATTTGTATAAAATTTCCTTTCAAACGCTTTTAATGTTAAAAAACTTGGACCAGTTTTTTTCAATGGTTTTAATGAAACGTTATCGATTTCGTTATTGCCTTTCAATATTTTGTCTACAGCAGTTAAGGCCATTACTTATTTGACGAAACATTTTGAAATTAATTTCTAACGCATTCACTTATGTTACTTCAACATTTTTAATAACATTTTGATGGATTCAGTCGTTGAAACATTCTGAAACATTTTGAAACATTTGAACAAAATTTCCTTTCAAACGCTTTTGATGTTAAAAAACTTGGACCTCTTTTTTCCAATGTTTTTAATGAAACGTTACAGATTTGGTTATCGTCTTTCTACATTTTGACTAAAGCAGTTACAGCCACTAGATATTTAACGAAACATTTTGAAATTAATTTCTAACGCGTTCACTTATGTTATCTCAACATTTTTGATAATATTTTGATGGATTCAGTTGTTGAAACATTCTGAAACATTTGGAAACATTTGAATAAAATTTCCTTTCAAACACTTTTAATGTTAAAAACTGGAACTAGTTTCTTTCCAATGTTTTTAATGAAACGTTATAGATTTGGTTATAGTCTTTCTACATTTTGACTTAAGCAGTTAAAGCCATTAGATATTGGACGAAACATTTTAAAATTAATTTCTAACGCGTTCACTTATGTTATTTTAACATTTTTGGTAATATTTTGATGGATTCAGTTGTTGAAACATTTTGAAACATTTGAAACCATTTGAACAAAATTTCCTTTCAAACGCTTTTGATGTTAAAAAACTTGGACCTCTTTTTTCCAATGTTTTTAATGAAACGTTACAGATTTGGTTATCGTCTTTCTACATTTTGACTAAAGCAGTTACAGCCACTAGATATTTAACGAAACATTTTGAAATTAATTTCTAACGCGTTCACCTATGCTTTTTCAACATTTTTGATAATATTTTGATGGATTCAGTTGTTGAAACATTCTGAAACATTTGGAAACATTTGAACAAAATTTCCTTTCAAACACGTTTTAATGTTACAAAACTTGAACTAGTTTTTTCCAATGTTTTTAACGAAACGTTATAGATTTGGTTATAGTCTTTCTACATTTTGACTTAAGCAGTTAAAGCCATTAGATATTGGACGAAACATTTTAAAATTAATTTCTAACGCGTTCACTTATGTTATTTCAACATTTTTAATAACATTTTGATGGATTCAGTCGTTGAAACATTCTGAAACATTTTGAAACATTTGAACAAAATTTCCTTTCAAACGCTTTTGATGTTAAAAAACTTGGACCTCTTTTTTCCAATGTTTTTAATGAAACGTTACAGATTTGGTTATCGTCTTTCTACATTTTGACTAAAGCAGTTACAGCCACTAGATATTTAACGAAACATTTTGAAATTAATTTCTAACGCGTTCACTTTATGCTTATCTCAACATTTTTGATAATATTTTGATGGATTCAGTTGTTGAAACATTCTGAAACATTTGGAAACATTTGAATAAAATTTCCTTTCAAACACGTTTTAATGTTACAAAACTTGAACTAGTTTCTTTCCAATGTTTTTAACTGAAACGTTATAGATTTGGTTATAGTCTTTCTACATTTTGACTTAAGCAGTTAAAGCCATTAGATATTGGACGAAACATTTTAAAATTAATTTCTAACGCGTTCACTTATGTTATTTCAACATTTTTAATAACATTTTGATGGATTCAGTCGTTGAAACATTCTGAAACATTTTGAAACATTTGAAGAAAATTTCCTTTCAAACGCTTTTGATGTTAAAAAACTTGGACCTCTTTTTTCCAATGTTTTTAATGAAACGTTACAGATTTGGTTATCGTCTTTCTACATTTTGACTAAAGCAGTTACAGCCACTAGATATTTAACGAAACATTTTGAAATTAATTTCTAACGCGTTCACTTATGTTATCTCAACATTTTTGATAATATTTTGATGGATTCAGTTGTTGAAACATTCTGAAACATTTGGAAACATTTGAATAAAATTTCCTTTCAAACACTTTTAATGTTAAAAACTGGAACTAGTTTTTTTCCAATGTTTTTAATAAAACGTTATAGATTTAGTTAACGTCTTTCTACATTTTGACTAAAGCAGTTAAAGCCATTAGATATTTGACGAAACATTTTGAAAATAATTTCTAACGCGTTCACTTATGTTATTTCAACATTTTTAATAACATTTTGATAGATTCAGTCGTTGAAACATTCTGAAACATTTTGAAACATTTGAACAAAATTTCCTTTCAAACGCTTTTGATGTTAAAAAACTTGGACCTCTTTTTTCCAATGTTTTTAATGAAACGTTATAGATTTGGTTATCGTCTTTCAACATTTTGTCTAAAGCCGTTAAAGCCATTAAATATTTGACGGAACATTTTGAAATTAATTTCTAACGCGTTCACTTATGTTATTTCAACATTTTTGATAATCTTTCAATGGATTTAGTTCTTGAAACATTCTGAAACATTTGGAAACATTTGAACAAAATTTTCTTTCAAACAATTTTAATGATAAAAAACTTGGACCAGTTTTTTCCAATGTTTTTAATGAAACGTTATAGATTTGGTTATCGTCTTTCTGCATTTTGACTAAAGCAGTTAAAGCCATTAGATATTGGATGAAACATTTTAAAATTAATTTCTAACGCGTTCACTATGTTATCTCAAGATTTTTGATAATATTTTGATGGATTCAGTTGTTGAAACATTCTGAAACATTTGAACAAAATTTCCTTTCAAACACTTTTTAATGTTAAAAAACTTGGACCAGTTTTTCCAGTGGTTTTAATGAAACGTTATAGATTTGGTTATCGTCTTTCAACATTTTGACTAAAGCATTTAAAGCCATTAGATATTTGACGAAATATTTTAAAATTAATTTCTAACGCGTTCACTTATGTTATCTCAACATTTTTGATAATATTTTGATAGATTTAGTTGTTGAAACATTCTGAAACATTTGGAAACATTTAAGCAAAATTTCCTTTCAAACACTTTTAGTGCAAAAAAACTTGGACTAGTTTTATCCAATGGTTTTAATAAATCGTTTCATTAAAAGCACTGAATATATATTTACATTTTTTTAAAGAAACGTGTTTTAAGGTAAACTTTGTTAAAATGTTTCACTTACTGAATCAATCAAAATCTTCATCAAAAATGTTCACATAACATAAGTGAAACACGTTTGATTTTGAATCACGTAATTTTGGTTTCAGTGTTTTTAATGAAACATCTTACAAGGGAAACGTTATTCAAATGTTTCAAAATGTTTCAGAATGTTTTACGACCGAATCCATCAAAATCTTTATCAAACATTTTAAAATAACGTGTGTTTAGTTGAATGCTTTAGAAATTAATTTCAAAATGATTCGTCAAATGTTCAATGATTTCAACAGCTTTTAGTCAAAATGTAGAAAGACGGTAACCAAATTTACAATTTCAACTATTACTTGATATCAATAAAATGCTGTTTGTGTTGTATTTGATGTTAATACAGTATCTGAATCATAAATATTAGACAATTCGACAAATCAGGGGCCAAAATTTTAATTATATCAACTAAACGTCTACTAAAAAAATACAGTTGGTTCTAATTATCCGGCAATTATTTTAAAAAGAAACCTGCCATTTGGTAATATTCCATACGTGTCCAATTCAAAATATCAGTTGCACAACTCAATTTAATAAAAGCACGTAGCTATTCACTTAATATTCATTTTAGATATCAACTGACTGAATTTAAATTATATTTCGATGCCATGAAATTCAAATAAAAATTCGACTAGTGCTCGAGTGTATTTAGCTAGAACAGAAGCTATTCATTAGAAGCATATTCGACATACTTAGTAAGGCTAAAATATATGACTCATTGACAAAAAATTTTATGTAGTTAGTAGTTAGACCTAAATATAGAGAATGCTAATAGAAATAGAACTTTGGAAGTGTCAAGGGTTCAATGTTACGTAACGATACAGGATTACTCCCTGAAATGTTGACCTTTAAAACGCTGAAATATTTTTGTTATGTTTTCTCCGAAATATTAACATTCAAAAGCATCACATTGTTTACTTATCATTGTACTGTTTTATGCAAGAAGAATGCAACCTAGACTACAAATTCATGCAGCCCTCCAGACGTGTATAGTGAATCATAGGTAGCTGAACTACCAACAGTTGAAACACTGCCACCTAGCGAAGCAGTTGCTCTCTAGGAGAGTTCCCAGAAGACAAGGATTCTATAATGCACAGACCAATAGGTTTGAACATTTAGTAGATTCGAAGTTTGGAAACCAAATACCGGTTTCGATCTTGTTAGATCTCGTCAGTTTGGTTGGTATATGGTATTTGGCATTCGAGTTGGATATATGTACTGTTGACGAGATCTAACAAGATCGAAACCGGTATTTGGTTTCCAAACTTCGAATCTAATAAATGTTCAAACCTACTTTGATTTACTTCAGGATTACTTCCTGAAACATTGACCTTCAAATTTTGGGGGCGTTCTTCTAATTTAATTTATTTCAGACAGAGAGTTCTAAAATGTCTTTTTACTTACATTTGCTACAGATTTATCTTGGAAGCATTGACATTCTAAAGCATAGAATGGATTGTACTGTTTGATTATCATTGAACTCTTTAATTATCATTGCACTGTTTAATTATCATTGAACTGTTTAAATATCAAAAATTGAAATACAAATTTTGTCCCCTGAAACCTAGAAAGATTTTAAAAAAACATCAAAAAACACAACAAAAGTTGCTGTTTAATTATCCTTGCATTGTATATTTCATGGTTATTACTGACCCATTGTCATTTAAAATATGTAAAAAGCACCCTTCTATCTCGATCAGTTTTTTGACTGAAACATTGACCTTCTCAAAAGTTTTATACGAGAATTAATCCTGCAATAAATCCATGAAACGGTTTAGTCTCTGAAACATTGTGAAACATGGTTGAACGTACTTCTACTTTGATTAATTTTATTTTTCTGAAGCGTTGTCTTTTTTCAATTGATTAGATGTTCCCTGAATACCCAATTCAATAAAGGTGATTTCTTGAAATATTGACGTTCAGAACTCTTCTGAAACATTTTTTTGTTTCGTATAGTTTCTCCCTGAAACATTGATTCTTAAAAGCGTCTTTCCATGTCAAATTACTTCAGTGTTACTTCTTGAAGCATTGATTTTTAGAACCTGTTTAAAACTTCTTCCTATTTTGATGAGTTTCATCTTGAAACATTGATGTTCTAAAGCTCATCCTTGTTGGTTTGATTTGAGGATTGTTCCCTGGAATATAGACGATCAAAACTGTACTGAAATATATTTTTGCGTTGAATGTTTTCTCCCTGAAACATTGATGCTTAAGAGCGTCTTCGTACTTCAACTTGTTTCAAGATTACTTCCTGAAACGCTTTTGAAACATTGTGAAACATGGTTGAAACGTATTTCTACTTTGATTAGTTTTACTTTTCTGAAGCGTTGTCTTTTTCCAATTGATTAGATGTCCCCTGAATATCCAATTCAATGAAGGTGATTTCTTGAAATATTGACGTTCAGAACTCTTCTGAAACATTTTTTTGTTTCAAATAGTTTTGCCCTGAAACATTGATTCTCAAAAGCATCTTTCCATGTCAACTTGCTTCAGTGTTACTTCTTGAAGCATTGGTCTTTAAAACCTGACAAAAACTTATTTCTATTTCGATGAGTTTCACCTTGAAACATGATATTCTAAAGCTCATCATTCTTTGTTTGATACGAGGATTTTTTCCTGGAATATAAACGATCAAAACTGTACTGAAACATATTTTTAAATTAAATGATTTCTCCCTGAAACATTGATGCTTAATAGTGTCTTCGTACTTCAATTTGCTTCAAGATTACTTCCTGAAACGCATTTGAAACATTGTGAAACATGGTTAAAACGTATTTCTACTTTGATTAATTTTACTTCTCTGAAGTTTTGTCTTTTTCCAATTGATTAGATGTCCTCTGAATAGCCAATCCAATAAGGGTGATTCCTTAAAATATTGACGTTCAGAACTTTTCTGAAACATTTTTTGTTTCGTATAGTTTCGCCCTGAAACATTGATTATCAAAAACACATCTTTCTATGTCAACTTGCTTCGGTGTTACTCCTTGAAACATTGGTCTTTAAAACCTGTTTAAACTTCGTTCTATTTTGATGAGCTTCACCTTGAAACATAATGTTCTAAGTTCATCCTTTTTAGTTTGATTTGAGGATTGTTCCCTGGAATATAGACGATCAAACTGTACTGAAACATATTTTGCGTTGAATGTTTTCTCCCTGAAACATTGATGCTTAAGAGCGTCTTCGTACTTCAATTTGTTTCAAGATTACTTCCTGAAACGCAATTGAAACATTGTGAAACATGATGAAACGTATTTCCACTTTGATTAATATTACTTCTCTGAAGTTTTGTCTTTTTCCAATTGATTAGATGTCCTCTGAATAGCCAATCCAATGAGGGTGATTTCTTGAAATATTGACATTCAGAATTCTTCTGAAACATTATTTTGCTTCGTATAGTTTTTCTTTGAAATATTGATTCTCAAAAGCGTCTTTCTATGTCAACTTATTTCAGTGTTACTTTTTGAAACATTGGTCTTTAAAACCTGTTTAAAACTTCTTTCTATTTTGATGAATTTTATCTTGAAACATTGATGTTCTAAAGCTCATTTTTTTTCGTTTGATTTAAGGATTGTTCCCTGGAATATAGACGGTCAAAACTGTACTGAAACATATTTCTACTTTGAATGGTTTCTCAATGAAACATTAAAGCTTAAAAACGTCTTTGTACTTCAATTTGTTTGAATATTACTTCCTAAAACACATTTGAAACATTGTGAAACATGGTGAAACATAGTTACTTTGATTAGTTTTACTTTTCTGAAACGTTGTCTTTTTCCAATTGATTAGATGTCCCCTGAATATCCAATTCAATGAGGGTGATTCCTTGAAATATTAACGTTCAGAACTCTTCTGAAACATTTTTTTGTTTCGCAGAGTTTCTCCCTGAAACAATGATTCTCTAAAGCGTCTTTCTATGTCAACTTGTTTTAGTGTTGCTCCTTGAAGCATTAGTCTTGAAAACCTGTTTAAACTTCTTTCTATTTTAATGAGTTTCACCTTGAAACATCGATGTTCTAAAGCTCATCCTTCTTGGTTTGATTTAAGGATTGTTCCCTAGAATATAGACGATCAAAACTATACTTCAACTTATTTTTGTTTGAATAGTTTCTCCATGAAACATTGATACTTAAAAGCGTCTTTGTACTTCAATTTGTTTCAAGATTTCTTCCTGAAACGCATTTGAAACATTGTGAAACATGGTTGAAACGTATTTCTACTTTGATTAATTTTACCTTTCTAAAGCGTTGTCTTTTTCTAATTGATTAGATGACCCCTGAATAGCCAATCCAATGAGGATGATTCCTTGACGTTCAGAATTCTTCTGAAACATTTTTTTGTTTCTTATAGTTTCTCCCTAAAACATAGACTCTTAAAAGCGTCTTTCTATGTCAACTTGCTTCAGTGTTACTCCTTGAAGCATTGGTCTTTAAAACCTGTTTAAGACTTCTTTCTATTTTGATGAATTTTATCTTGAAACATTGATGTTCTAAAGCTCATCCTTCTTCGTTTGATTTGAGGATTGTTCCCTGGAATATAGACGCTCAAAACTGTACTGAAACATATTTTTACTTTGAATGGTTTCTCCATGAAACATTGAAGCTTAAAAGCGTCTTTGTACTTCAATTTGTTTCAAGATTACTTCCTAAAACGCATTTGAAACATTGTGAAACATGGTTGAAACGTATTTCTACTTTGATTAATTATACTTTTCTGAAGCGCTGTCTTTTTTCAATTGATTGGATGTCTCCTGAATATCTAATCAAAGGAGGGTGATGCCTTGAAATATTGACCTTCAGAACTTATCTGAAACATTTTTTTGTTTCATATAGTTTTGCCCTGAAACATTGATTCTCAAAAACATCTTTTCATGTCAACTTTCTTCAGTGTTACTTCTTGAAGCATTGGTCTTTAAAACCTGACAAAAACTTCTTTCTATTTTGATGAGTTTCACCTTGAAACATGATATTCTAAAGCTCATCATTCCTTGTTTAATATGAGGATTTTTTCCCGGAATATAGACGATTAAAACTGTACTGAAACATATTTTTGAATTGAATGGTTTCTCCCTGAAACATTGATGCTTAATAGTGTCTTCGTACTTCAATTTGCTTCAAGATTACTTCCTGAAACGCATTTGAAACATTGTGAAACATAGTTGAAACGTATTTCTACTTTGATTAATTTTACTTTTCTGAAGCATTTTCTTTTTGCAATTGATTAGATGTCCCCTGAATGGCCAATCCAATGAGGGTGATCACTGAAATATTGACGTTCAGAACTCTTCTGAAACATTTTTTTGTTTCGTACAGTTTTCCCCTGAAACAGTGATTCTCTATAGCATCTTTCTATGTTAACTTGCTTCAGTGTTGCTCCTTGAAGCATTGGTCTTTAAAACCTGTTTAAACTTCTTTCTATTTTGATGAGTTTCACCTTGAAACATTGTTCTGAAGTTCATCCTTCTTAGTTTGATTTGAGGATTATTCCCTAGAATATAGACGATGAAAACTGTACTGAAACCTATTTTTTCGTTAAATGGTTTCTCTTTGAAACATTGATGCTTAATAGCGTCTTCGTACTTCAATTTTCTTCAAGATTACTTCCTGAAACGCATCTGAAACATTGTGAAACATGGTTGAAACGTATTTCTACTTTGATTAATTTTACTTTTTTGAAGCATTGTCTTTTTCAAATTGATTAGATGTCCCCTAAATATGCAATCAAAGGGGGGTGATTCCTTGAAATATTGACCTTCAGAACTCTTCTGAAATCTTTTTTTTGTTTCGTATAGTTTCGCCCTGAAACATTGATGTTCAAAAGCGTCTTTCTATGTGAACATATTTCACTGTTGCTCCTTGAAACATTGGTCTTTAAAACCTGACAAAAACTTCTTTTTATTTTGATGAGTTTCACCTTGAAACATTGATGTTCTAAAGCTCATCTTTCCTCGTTTGATTTAAGGCTTGCTCCCTGGAATATAGACGATCAAAACTGTAATGCAACTTATTTTTGTTTGAATAGTTTCTCCATAAAACATTGATGGTTAAAAGCGTCTGTGTACTTCAATTTGTTTCAAGATTACTTCCTGAAACGCATTTGAAACATTGTGAAACATGGTTGAAATGTATTTCTACTTTGTTTAATTTTATTTTTCTGAAGCGTTACCCCTGAATATCCAATTAAAGGAGGGTGATTTCTTGAAATATTGACTTTCAGAACTCTTCTAAAACATTTTTTGTTTCGTATAGTTGCTCCCTGAAACATTGCTTCTCAAAAGCGTCTTTTCATGTCAACTTGCTTTAGTGTTACTTCTTGAAGCACTGGTCTTTAAAACCTGACAAAAACTTCTTTCTATTTTGATGAGTTTCACCTTGAAACATGATGTTATAAAACTTATGCTTTTTTTTTTGATTTGAGGATTGTTCCCTGGAATATAAACGATCAAAACTGTACTGAAATATATTTTTGCGTTGAATGGTTTCTTCCTGAAACATTGACGCTTAATAATCGCGTCTTTGTACTTCAATTTGCATCAAGGTTACTTCCTGAAACGCATTTGAAACATTGTGAAACATTGATGTTTAAAAACGTTTTCCTACTTAATTTTTTTTCAAGAATACTTCCTAAAACTAAAGCGTTCTCTTTTTTCAATTGATTACCTGTTCCCTGAACACTCAATCCAATGAGGGTAATTCCCTGAAATTTTGACGTTGAAAACTCTTCTAAAATATCTTTTTTTTTCGGACGGTTTTTTCTTTTAACTTAATGTTTCAAAGCGGCCATTTACTTGGATTTGCTTTAAGGATTCATATTAATACATTAGCTCCTAAAATAAGCTTGTGACTTTTCTACTTGGATTAGATTCAACATGAAACATTAATGTACTGAAGTTTTGTTCTCCAATTAATTTGAAGGTTGCTCCCTGATATATTGACGTTCCAAACCCACTTCAAATATCTCTTTGTTTCAAATGATTGCTCCCTGATACATTCATTCTTAAAAGGGTGTTTTTATTTTAATTTGCTTTAATATTAGATTCTGAAACATTGAAAACTTATTTTAATTTTGATTAGCTTTTTTTGAAACATTGAGTTTTTCTGTTTATTAATTTTATTTAACATTAATATATAATAATATTGGTTTTTTCGTCGTTCTTCTCCATTTATCTGACCGTTGTCCCTTGAAAAAGTGGCCTTTGAAATCCTTCTGAAACATCTTGCATTTTAAATAGTTTCTCTCCGAAACATTGACGCTCTAAAGCTTTTTTATACTTGGGTATACTTCAGGTGAATTTACGGAAACATTTAGGCTTAAAACAGATTATTTTTATTTAGATTAGTTTCACCCTTAAATATTCTAATGCGTTTGGACACTTTAGATACTCTTTGAAATATTGAACTTGAACACATTTTAAAAAATGTCTTTTATTTGATATATGCTGAGGTTATTCTTTGAAACATTGTGAAACAGTCTTTGAAACATTGTGAAACATTCTTTGAAACATTGTGAAACATTCTCTAAAACAGTGTGAAACATTTCCTGAAACATTGTGAAACATTCTCTGAAACATTGGGAAATATTCTCTAAAACATTGTGAAACATTTTCTAAAATAGATTTGTGTATCAATTTTTGAAGATAACCAAGAATTAGCCCGTTCCACCAAAAAAAAAAACTGGAACATTGACGTTTTATCTACTTTGATTTCCTTCAAAGCCATTTCCTGAAACATTAACGGCCCAAATGAAGCTGCTTCTTTTATTTTGGTTTATTGGTTGAAATATTAAGGATTTAAAAGGTAGTTTCGCTTTAGTTTATTTCATGGTTGCCCCCTGAAGCACTAAGGTGTAAGTTTCTGAAGCTTGATTAACTTTTTGTTTAATCTCTCTTAAAAGCCTTGCCTTTCTAAAGCGCCTTTTTATCTTATCTTAGGTTTACTTTGTGAAACATTGACGTTCTAAGTGTCTTTATTCTTTAACTTGTTTTCGATTACAAATCCATGTCTGAAGCAGATCTGAAACACATTTCATTTTAATTAATTTCCAGCTGATACATTGATGGTTCGAAATCGTCTTTCTAATTTGATTTATTTCAGGATTATTCCGAGAGACATTATGAGGTAAAAGGTATTTTCAGCTTTTTTTAATTTTGATTAATATCGTCCAGTGTAAAGAGTCTCTCTTCTTCGATTTGTGAGCTTCAAAATCCTTCTGATATATCTTTTTATTTTAATTAGTTTCTCCTTGAAACATTGGTGCTTCTAATGCGTCTAACTGCTTCGATTTGTTCCAGGGTTGTTTTCTGAAACATTGGCGCACATTTAAATACAATTCTGGAGCTTATTTCAATTTTGATTTCTTTCACCATGAAATATTGACACGTCCTTCTATGCAAGTAGAATGCAGCCTAGAATACAAATTAATGAAGCCCCCCAGGCGTATATAGTGAATTATAGGTAGCTAGCTGAACTACCAACAACTGAAACACTGCCACCTAGCTAAGTGGTTGCTCTCTAGGAAAAAGTTCCCAGAAGACAAGGCTTCTAATGCACAGGCCAATAGGTTTAAACATTTATTAGATTCCAAGTTTGAAAACCAAATACCGGTTTCGATCTTATTAGGTCTCGTCAGTTTGATATATCCAACTCGAATGCTAACAAATGTTCCGACAAGTAAGTACTAAAGAATTCACGGACGTCAAGCGTGTGACTTCTTAGTATTAACGACGAGTACTGCTGACGAGATCTAACAAAGTCGAAGCCGGTGTTTGGTTTCCAAACTTCGAATCTAATAAATGTTCAAACCTATTGGTCTGTGCATTAGAACGTCCTACTTTGATTTACTTCAGGGTTATTTCCTGAAACATTGACCTTCAAATTTTGGAGGCGTTCTTCTAATTTAATTTATTTCAGACAGAGAGTTCTAAAAGGTCTTTTTACTTACATTTGCTACAGATTTATCTTGGAAGCATTGACATTCTAAAGCATCTTTCTACTAGAATTTGAAGTACAAATTTTGTTCCCTGAAACCTAGAAAGATTAAAAAACACAACAGAGGTTGCTCTAACGCGTTTCGATAGCCAAGCTATCATCTTTAGAGAGTTACTGAATATTTACACGAATTTGTTTAAGAATTACTTCCGGAAGCATTGATCTTTTGAAGCATTTTTTACTTCGATTCACTTCATGGTTATTTCCTGAAATATTGGCGCAAGCATTTATGCAACTTATTTAGTTTTTCCCTGAAACAATGACTTTTAAAAATCTCCCAATTTTAATCATCTGCTTTAGTGAAACATCGTGAAACATTGACATCTAAAACAGCTTAAAGCTTGGGTCTTCGATCTTTTTTAGGGTAAGGGCCAAAAATCGATTTTACATTGTCCGTCACAATGCTTTACGTCACTTTACCACCACATCAATAAAATAAAAACTATTTAATTTCAAAGGGGGTCGCAAGAACTTAGCCAGCGGACCGCAGGTTGAAGACGCTTGGTTTAAAGCATATTTCAGTTGACGTAAACGCTATCGATTTCGATAAATTTTTCCCTAAAACATTAACGTTTAAAAATCTTCTTATTTGGATCCATGTTTCACTGAAGCATTGTGAAACATCGACATTTAACCCACTTTAGAAATCTCCTTTATGGTTTAGGGTTTCTCCCTAAAATATTGCCATTCACAACACTACCTTCCTGATTAAAATATGTTCAGGGTTACCAACTGGAAAATTGATGTTGCAGTTGAATCGTATTTATATTTTTATTATTCAGCGATGGATTAATAAAGCAACAGGTGGAAGGGTATCCGCGGCAGGTGCTAATTTTATAATTAACCATCTGCATGAACGATTTTTGTATTTCAGCCAACAGATTCCGCGTAATTGACATGTCGTGTTTGTGACACCCAAACGGGTTTACTAAAAAAAATTAAATTCCACGCATAAGCGATATTTTCGTGTTTTTAAACGGAAAAAATGCTTGAGCGGAATTAGCGTAATTTTTTTTTAGGTCCAACGTTCTCATCCTTGGATCAACTTATTAGTTGTGATTAATTTGCGAGATGTTCGTGCATTTTAGGTTTGTACAAGAGACAGAATACATATTTTTAAACGGTACACAAATAAATCGTCTATTTATCATGGGTTTTAACACGTTGAAGATGAGAGGTTCATTACGTGTCCGAAGAAATTTATTACCTCGCTTTATTGAAACTATTAGAGGAAATGTAACATGTGCGAATTTTTTTCACCTGGATTATTAAATTTGACGCTGTATGCTTTAGATTTGGGCATATTTCACCTGTTGGATCAAATTTTTATGGAAAACGAGATATAAAAAAACAAGATAAAGCCGACAAAGTATTTTCGTTGCATTAGATATAGAAATTATAAAAATATGATCAAAGAGTTGGCACGTGGCTCTTACACTATTATTAAATATATTTACTATTACATTTATTTCCTGATTTACTTATTTATGTTTGTCTGCTGTCAAAACTGGTAACAATTTGGATTTCGAAGTTTAAATAAAAAAGATAATGTATGTTGATGTTTATCAAGTTTTAAAATGAAAGTAAATTGAGAAGAATGTAAACTAATTTGAGGACAGATGAAAGGATTTGAACTTGAAAGGTTAACTCTTTTCTTTGGTTATACGTTTTTTTTTTTGTTGGTGGCCCTTGGTTACCTTTAAAAATTGAATTACAAATCTTGTCCCCTGAAACCAAAAAAGATTAAAAAGCCCAACAAAGGTTGCTCTAACGCGTTTCGATAGCCATCTTTTGAGAGATACTGACGCGTTAGAGAACCTTTGTTCTGTTTTCTAATTTTTCTTGGTTTCAGGGGACAAGTTTTGTATTTCAATTTTGGAAGATAACCCATTCCACCAAAATTTAAATGCAATATTACCCTCGGTGATTTTTTTTAATCTACCGTTGATTATGGATGCTTATATCTGTCAAATCGCTAGTCATGCATATAATAATCGTGATTTGTAATTTATAAGGTCCCAGTTTTATTTATCAGTAGTGATGGATTAAAATTGGACGAATGTTAAGAAAATGCGAGAGAAATTCTTTAATAAACGTTCGCCAATTCCTTTCATGTTACCATTTCCTTGGAAAAATAATTTGTCTGAAACTTATTGAATAAAATGGGGAAAGCGGTGCTTATTTACCCTGCAAGCTCATGTAAATGGCGCAAAGAATTGAAACGAAAAGGACGAGTGTCAATAATGACAAAGTGATACGAGGTGCCCTATATTACTTTTATTATTTAAGTGTAAATAATGTCTGCGATTTGCCCCTTTCTGGCAATAACATAAAACTGAAATATAGACACCTCAGCGTTTCGCACAGAGTGAAAGCAAACAATTCTTTCATAAAATTTTCCTATACTTTTTTGGGGACGTTTCCGTCTCGACGTCCTAAGATAAGAATCACGAAATTTATGGCACTGATACATTTTAAAAATGCATTATTTTTAACTTCGTTCGATACGTTAAATCCGCAAACGCCGCCCCCAATATGTCTATATGTTAATTTGGAAACAATTTATGCCCTGCGACACATGTTATGTGATAAAATCAGCGCACCAAACGCTAAACTCTGGTATTTCTACATGGAATTACACGAAACTTTGTTCCAAATGAAGTCTCTTTATTAAAATGTCTACCACAACTAACAACAGGGGTGGAAGTGGGGGAGAACTTATTCAACTTGGCACGAACGAAAATTAACATAACGGTCCAACCACCCCTCGGAAAATGCGATAGATTTCGTTAAGCTTTTAATACATTTTGACGACGAGCTGTTTAATTCAAGTAATGGGCATCAATACGCGATTGTGATTTTATCAGACAAATCCCATTTAAGCGTAAGCAAAATCTATTGCCAATTACCGTAAATAAACAAGCCGCTGACAAAGCTCTAGACATTTCGAGTTTATAAACTCGAAATGTATTGTAAAGATCCCCTCGAGAAAATCAAACTAATTGTATTAGATTCGACTAGTTTTAGGCGGCGCGCACGATAAGAAAACTTTTAAGCATCAACTAATACTTTTTATGAATCCTGCGGATATCTTGAAAAGTTGAAAGTTTTTTCATTACGCGATCTAATCAATATCGCTTTGAATGTTAATGTGAGGATTTATGTCGGCGATAAATTACCCAAAAATAAACATGACAAACACGAACTATCCTTGAAACGTACAGGAATTTTAATAGCTGCTGAAAAAATCTTCCCCTATAAAAATTGTATATGGAACTGGGATTTTTGGAAATTCGAGCTCTAAGGGGATCTACACTTAAAAGTATACTCTGACGTCTGTCAGTGTGATGAATTTCGGTGTCCAAATTCGAGTGGGCAGACAGCAAATTAAGATTTTTGACAGTACGTTGACAGTTGTTTGCAATTTTTCAATAGATAACCGTTTTTGTTGATTAAATATTTTAGTTTATCTATTAAACTAATAAATAAAGGGTATCTACAGAGGCGTTAAAAGTACACTCTGACGTCTGTCAGTGTGACAAATTTCGGTGTTTAAATTCGAGTGGGCAGACAGTAAATTAAGATTTTTGACAGTACGTTGACAGTTGTTTGCAATTTTTGAATAGATAACCGTTTTTGTTGGTTAAACATTTTAGAATATCGATCAAACTGATAAATGACTGTGAGACTGCCAAGTATAGTGATGGACAAGATTTTTAAAACATCGATACTCTATTCAATTGATGTATCGAAAAAATATAGCGATATGTTTCGATACATCGATAAATTTATTCGATATTCGATATATCATATAAATCCAATGCCATAGGACTTCTCAACCAGCGAGGCGCTCTTCTATAATTTCGCTTTTTTCAGAATTCCTACTTTTTAAAACAAATTTTTTACTTAAAATTTACGACTTTTTTTTAATTTCGATCAAAACTCGACATTTATATACAAAAAAACTTCCGCTTCTATTTAAAACTTCGATTTTTTTTATTAAACTTCAAAATTTCTAACTATTTTTGGTTTTAAAGCTTTAAATTTTTTTGAAAATGTCGAGTTTTTTAAAAGACTGAAACTTTTTACGATTTAGTTTGAGAATTAGGACTCTTTCCAAAATTTGCACTTTTTCAAGATTTTTGATTTTTCCTTAAATTTCGATTTTTGTCAAAATTTCTACTTTTTTAAAATGTCAACTTTGTTTTTTGAAAGGTTCGATCTTTTCGACAATTTCGACCTTTTTGGAAAATTATAAAATTTCAGAAGTTTAATTTTTTTTGAAAATTTCGTTTTCTTTTTTGAAAATCCCAACTTTATTGATAGTTTCGACTTTTTTTCAAATTTTCCATTGTTTATTTCAATTCCTGAATTTTTTCAAAGTTTCGAATTTATTTGAAAATCCTGATTTTTCAATATTCCATTTTTTGATTAAACTTTAAAATAAATGTCAACGTTAATGGCAAATTTCGATTTTTTTCAAACTTTGCTTCGACTTTTTTTGAAACTTGCTAATTTTTTTTTGAAAACTTTGAAAATTTTTAATGATATATTAAAATATCAAAATGTTTTACAATTTTGACTTTTGTTTTGAAATTTTCGCACTTTTTCCAAAATTTTACCTTTTTTTTGAAATTGTCTTACAAATTTCGTCCCTTTTTTAAAATTTATCGATTTTGCCAAATTTTGACTTCGAAAATTTGAAACTTTTTTCAAAATATTTTTTTAAACATTTTTATTATTTCGAGTATTTTCGAAAATGCCTTAATTTATTCAGTTTTTCATTTTTTTGAAAATTTCGGCTTATTCCGAAAATCGATTATTTAAAATCCTTTGACCATTTTCAATATTATGGTTTTTTAAATTTATACGAATTTTCTTTTTAATTTTGACTGATTTTTCTTAAAAATGTTAACTTTTTATAAATATTTCGACATATTTCAAAAAAAAATTTTAATTACTTTCTTTGAAATTTTAACTTTTTTCGAAAATTTGGTTTTCTTAAATATTGGGACATTTTTTAAAAATTCATCTTTTTTTCAAAATGTTGAACATTTTTCCAGCTTTTTGTTTTTTAAAAATTTAATTTTTTTTAATTTGCGTGGTTTTTTTAAAAGAAAGTGAAAATTCTCCGCACAGTCAACATTTTCAAAAAGGTCAACATTTTGGGAAATGTCGGAAGCTTTCATGGAAAGTTAAGAGTTCCAAAAAAAGTTAAGGATTACAAAAAACTAATATTTAAAAAAAATGATTAAAATTTTCAAAATAAAGTTTAAAATTAAAAAAAAAAAGTTTGAAATTTAAAAAATATTCGAATTTATGTAGAAATGTCGAGATTTAAAAAAAGTGAAGTTCCAATTTTGGAAACAAATCAAAAACTTTAAGATGCAACGAAGATTTTGCCAAAAAATCCAAAGTTTCAATAAGAGTCGATAAAAAAAAATCGTTATTTTTAGATAAAGGCGAAATTTAAAAAAAAAGTGGAAATTTTTAAAAATCAAAATTTCAACCATATTCTCGAAATCTCAACTTTCTTTCTGAATTTAAATCGAAAAAGTCGAATTTTGATAATAATCCTCTGAAAAAAAACATTTGAATTAACTCGATATTTTAACAAGTTTAAAAACCGATGATGCTAAAAAGCGAAATCTGGTCTGGTCATAGCTAATATTTATCGAAACATCGTGGAATTTTCAATATTTATTGTTGTGTTAATCGTTAATAAAATTTAATAGTTCAATTTAAAAAAAAATGAAGAATTTTCAGTGAAATCTCCCAAAGACCCAAATTTTCGGAAAGCCTAAATTCCGAAAAAAGGGCAAAATTATCAAAAATTTTGAAAATTTTGTTGGAAAAAAATTAAAAAGTCACAAATCTTAAAAAGAAAATCAATTTAAAAAATTGTCAAAGTTTTCAGAAAGAGGTATGATTTTTAAAAAGCCCAAAATGTTAAAAAAGATCGTCATTTTAAAAAAAGCTCCAATTTTGGTAATAAATCAAAAGCTGATGCAACGAAAATTTTGCAAAAAAATCCAAAGATTCAATAAGAGTCGATTAAAGAAAATCGTTATTTTTAGATAAAGGCGAAATTAAAAAAAAACTGGAAATTTTTAAAAATCAAAATTTTGAAAAATTACGAAATTTCGAAAAGTATCAAAATTTTCTTAAAAAATTAGGATTTAAAAAATCAAACTTTTGAGAATTGTATTAACATTTTGAAAATATACTGTTAAAAGTCGATCTTTTCAAAAAATTTAAGCATTTTAATAAAATGAAGAAATTTACAAAAAGAAACCTTTAAAAAAATCTAAATTTTGAAAAATTACGAAATTTCGAAAAGTATCAAAATTTTCTTAAAAAATTAGGATTTAAAAAATCAAACTTTTGAGGAATTGTATTAACATTTTGAAAAGATACTGTTAAAAGTCGATCTTTTCAAAAAATTTAAGCATTTTAATAAAATGAAGAAATTTACATAAAGAAACCTTTAAAAAAATCCAAATTTTGAAAAATTACGAAATTTCGAAAAGTATCAAAATTTTCTTAAAAAATTAGGATTTAAAAAATCAAACTTTTGAGGAATTGTATTAACATTTTGAAAAGATACTGTTAAAAGTCGATCTTTTCAAAAAATTTAAGCATTTTAATAAAATGAAGAAATTTACAAAAAGAAACCTTTAAAAAAATCTAAATTTTGAAAAATTACGAAATTTCGAAAAGTATCAAAATTTTCTTAAAAAATTAGGATTTAAAAAATCAAACTTTTGAGGAATTGTATTAACATTTTGAAAAGATACTGTTAAAAGTCGATCTTTTTAAAAAATTTAAGCATTTTAATAAAATGAAGAAATTTACAAAGAGAAACCTTTATAAAAATCAAAATTTTGAAAAATTACGAAATTTCGAAAAGTATCAAAATTTTCTTAAAAAATTAGGATTTAAAAAAATCAAACTTTTGAGGAATTGTATTAACATTTTGAAAAGATACTGTGAAAAGTCGATCTTTTCAAAAAATTTAAGCATTTTAATAAAATGAAGAAATTTACAAAAAGAAACCTTTAAAAAAATTAAAATTTTGAAAAATAAAGTGGAAATTTGGAAAAAGCGTCAAAATTTTCAAAAAGTCAAGGTTTTCAAAAGGTGTCAAAATTTTCGAAATTAATATCTCCATTTTTAAAAGCCAAAATTAAAAAAACATCTTTTTTTGAAGAGAGAGATTTAAAAATTTAGAAAATCGAAAGTCTTATAGCCTTAAATTTCGACAAGAAGTCGAAATTTTGAAAAATACAATTTTAGAAAAAAATGGACATTTTAAAAAATCTTTGGTGGTAAGCAAAAAATTTAGAATTTTGAAAGGGAAAAAAAGAATTTTTTAAAAAAGTTAAATTTTGAAAAGAGTTGATAACTTTGGGTAGTTAAAAATTGTATGAAAAAAAATTTTTAAGTGAAACTTTTGAAAAAGTCCAAATTTTGATAAAAAATTCAAAATTTGCAGATAAAATCAGAATTATAGGAAAATTCATTAAAAAGAACTCGACATTTTGATTTTTCCAGAGAAACTGAAATTTCAGAAATTTTAATTTAAAGAAATTGCAATGTTTAAAAAGTCAAATTTTTCAAAAAGGTAAACTATTCGATACGTTGAATATAGTAAAGAAAATCGAAATTTTCAGTAAAATTGAGAAATTTTCAAAAAAGTTGAAATTTTAAAAAAGTCGAAAGTTTGAAAATGGGCAAAATTTTAAAAGTTGAAAATTTAAAAGTCGAAACTTTGAAAAAGGTCGAAATTTCAGAAAAAGACTAAATTTAAAAAGCCCGAAATTTCAAGAGTGACCCTTGTTTTTCAAAATTTCGGCTTTTGTTGGAAATTTCGACTTTTGTTGGAAATTTCAACTTTTGTTGGAAATTTCAACTTTTGTTAGAAATTTCGATTTTTGGATTAAATGGGATTTCTTTTTAAATTCTAATTTCTTAGTTTTTCCTTTTTTGTCGTTGAAAATGTTGCCATTTTTGAAAAATTTCGAATTCTTTGAAAATTCTGACACAAAATTTTGACCTTTTCACAAAATTTCGACTTTTTGCAAACTTTATTTTGTAGATTGGATTAATTTTGAAACTTTTTTTTAAACTTCGTTCATTTCAAAATTTTTTTTATAAAATTTTTATGAAGTGAAATTTTCGAAAAAGTCTAAAGTTTGAAGAGACGAAATTTTAAAAGTAGAAATTTTAAACGTCGAAACTTTGAAAAATACTAAATTTAAAAAGGTAGTAATTTCTAAAAAAGCGATATTTAAAAAATCAATTTATTTAAACAAATTAAATAAAGTAATGGCTGCGAAATACTGAATGAGATCAGGTGACATATTAATAAATAAACACTTTTATTTTTCTCGTTCCCTGCTACAGCTCAGCTTTGACACAGCTTTGTTTCGTAATTATTTTTGATGCGAGAGGAAAAAAGTGAATAATGTCGCATGAAATCCGACTCGGGCGCGTCTCAGCAGAAACATCTTTGGCGAAAATATCGAATTTCGGCCAAATTTATCGTGTAATTATTCCATAAAGGGTTGAGTGTTCATTTCTGTGCGTGATTACAATGCCCCAAGAACGACAAGATTTATTATTAGAATGTCTTCAGTCGGTTGACAGTGTCCCTAATTATTTCAAATTAATGATTGCGAATAGGCAATAAGCTTAAAGTTGACCCTTGGACGGCCACTGGTTATTGACTTTGATACTTAATTTTAATAAACTCCTAAATTACAACCATATAACAGACAGAAGTCGTAAAATCTACTGCTATAAATTGTACCGAATCGATAGTAAACATGTGGCTAGTTGAATATCTACTTAAGTATATTTTTAATATTTCCAAATGTATATTTTTAATATTTCCAGACGGAACAGTTTACAGTTCTATGGATACTTTTCATTGGCATAGTGGCTGGAAATTCGGGAGTCCTCTGCACGCTCCTGCTGGGAAGGTCCCGCAAAAGTCGCATGAATTATTTCATAACGCACCTAGCTTTTGCAGGTAGGTCAACAAAAACAACAAAGATAATATTATGAATCCATTTTTTCGCCTTTTCTTTTCATGCTAATCACCTTGGTACAAAAAGTGGAATTTTGATAATAAATCCCTAAAAAAAAACGTTTTTTGAATTACTCGATGTTTCGACAAAAATAAATTTAATTACAACGAAATTTTTCGGAAAAGTCTCATTTTGAGGATATAATATTCTGAGAACAAAAGTACCTTTGGAAAATGACGAATTAGAAAAAAAATCGTTAAAAACGTAAATTTTTATAAAGAAGTCGAAATTTCGATAAAGAAGTCCAAATTTGCAGGAATATAATAAGTCGAATTTTTAAATAAGTCGAGGCTTTGAGAAATTTTAAGAAACAAGTCGAATTTTCCAAAATTTGATCAAAAGAAAGATCGAAATTTCTAGGACAGGTCAAATTTTGAGAAATATTCTTGAATTTAATATTAAATTTTTTTCCCTTTTAATTTTGAACAGCAATTCGAAATTTTGAGTAAAGATCCAAATTTAGCGGAAAAAAGTCGAAAACTAAAATAATCCAGACTTCAAAAAACCAGACTAAACATTAAAAAAATATAATATTTAAAGCTTAATTTGACATCTAAAAATTTGGATGTTTGACTTCCAGCATGTTTGACTTCCAGCACGCTTGACTTCCAGCACGTTTGACTTCCAGCATGTTTGACTTCCAGCATGTTTGACTTCCAGCATGTTTGACTTCCAGCATGTTTGACTTCCAGCATGTTTGACTTCCAGCATGTTTGACTTCCAGCACGTTTGACTTCCAGCATGTTTGACTTCCAGCATGTTTGACTTCCAGCACGTTTGACTTCCAGCATGTTTGACTTCCAGCATGTTTGACTTCCAGCATGTTTGACTTCCAGCATGTTTGACTTCCAGCATGTTTGACTTCCAGCATGTTTGACTTCCAGCACGTTTGACTTCCAGCATGTTTGACTTCCAGCATGTTTGACTTCCAGCATGTTTGACTTCCAGCATGTTTGACTTCCAGCATGTTTGACTTCCAGCATGTTTGACTTCCAGCATGTTTGACTTCCAGCATGTTTGACTTCCAGCATGTTTGACTTCCAGCATGTTTGACTTCCAGCATGTTTGACTTCCAGCATGTTTGACTTCCAGCATGTTTGACTTCCAGCATGTTTGACTTCCAGCATGTTTGACTTCCAGCATGTTTGACTTCCAGCACGTTTGACTTCCAGCATGTTTGACTTCCAGCATGTTTGACTTCCAGCATGTTTGACTTCCAGCATGTTTGACTTCCAGCACGCTTGACTTCCAGCACGCTTGACTTCCAGCACGTTTGACTTCCAGCACGTTTGACTTCCAGCATGTTTGACTTCCAGCATGTTTGACTTCCAGCACGCTTGACTTCCAGCACGCTTGACTTCCAGCACGCTTGACTTCCAGCACGTTTGACTTCCAGCATGTTTGACTTCCAGCATGTTTGACTTCCAGCATGTTTGACTTCCAGCATGTTTGACTTCCAGCACGTTTGACTTCCAGCATGTTTGACTTCCAGCATGTTTGACTTCCAGCACGCTTGACTTCCAGCACGCTTGACTTCCAGCACGCTTGACTTCCAGCACGCTTGACTTCCAGCACGTTTGACTTCCAGCATGTTTGACTTCCAGCATGTTTGACTTCCAGCATGTTTGACTTCCAGCACGCTTGACTTCCAGCACGTTTGACTTCCAGCACGTTTGACTTCCAGCATGTTTGACTTCCAGCATGTTTGACTTCCAGCACGTTTGACTTCCAGCATGTTTGACTTCCAGCACGCTTGACTTCCAGCACGTTTGACTTCCAGCATGTTTGACTTCCAGCACGTTTGACTTCCAGCACGTTTGACTTCCAGCACGTTTGACTTCCAGCATGTTTGACTTCCAGCATGTTTGACTTCCAGCATGTTTGACTTCCAGCATGTTTGACTTCCAGCATGTTTGACTTCCAGCATGTTTGACTTCCAGCATGTTTGACTTCCAGCATGTTTGACTTCCAGCATGTTTGACTTCCAGCATGTTTGACTTCCAGCATGTTTGACTTCCAGCATGTTTGACTTCCAGCATGTTTGACTTCCAGCATGTTTGACTTCCAGCATGTTTGACTTCCAGCATGTTTGACTTCCAGCATGTTTGACTTCCAGCACGCTTGACTTCCAGCACGCTTGACTTCCAGCACGTTTGACTTCCAGCATGTTTGACTTCCAGCATGTTTGACTTCCAGCATGTTTGACTTCCAGCATGTTTGACTTCCAGCATGTTTGACTTCCAGCATGTTTGACTTCCAGCATGTTTGACTTCCAGCATGTTTGACTTCCAGCATGTTTGACTTCCAGCATGTTTGACTTCCAGCATGTTTGACTTCCAGCATGTTTGACTTCCAGCATGTTTGACTTCCAGCACGTTTGACTTCCAGCATGTTTGACTTCCAGCATGTTTGACTTCCAGCATGTTTGACTTCCAGCATGTTTGACTTCCAGCATGTTTGACTTCCAGCATGTTTGACTTCCAGCATGTTTGACTTCCAGCACGCTTGACTTCCAGCACGTTTGACTTCCAGCATGTTTGACTTCCAGCATGTTTGACTTCCAGCATGTTTGACTTCCAGCATGTTTGACTTCCAGCATGTTTGACTTCCAGCATGTTTGACTTCCAGCATGTTTGACTTCCAGCATGTTTGACTTCCAGCATGTTTGACTTCCAGCATGTTTGACTTCCAGCATGTTTGACTTCCAGCATGTTTGACTTCCAGCATGTTTGACTTCCAGCATGTTTGACTTCCAGCATGTTTGACTTCCAGCATGTTTGACTTCCAGCATGTTTGACTTCCAGCATGTTTGACTTCCAGCACGCTTGACTTCCAGCACGTTTGACTTCCAGCATGTTTGACTTCCAGCATGTTTGACTTCCAGCATGTTTGACTTCCAGCATGTTTGACTTCCAGCATGTTTGACTTCCAGCATGTTTGACTTCCAGCATGTTTGACTTCCAGCATGTTTGACTTCCAGCATGTTTGACTTCCAGCATGTTTGACTTCCAGCACGTTTGACTTCCAGCACGCTTGACTTCCAGCACGCTTGACTTCCAGCACGTTTGACTTCCAGCATGTTTGACTTCCAGCATGTTTGACTTCCAGCATGTTTGACTTCCAGCATGTTTGACTTCCAGCATGTTTGACTTCCAGCATGTTTGACTTCCAGCATGTTTGACTTCCAGCATGTTTGACTTCCAGCACGTTTGACTTCCAGCATGTTTGACTTCCAGCATGTTTGACTTCCAGCATGTTTGACTTCCAGCATGTTTGACTTCCAGCATGTTTGACTTCCAGCATGTTTGACTTCCAGCATGTTTGACTTCCAGCATGTTTGACTTCCAGCATGTTTGACTTCCAGCACGCTTGACTTCCAGCACGTTTGACTTCCAGCATGTTTGACTTCCAGCATGTTTGACTTCCAGCATGTTTGACTTCCAGCACGTTTGACTTCCAGCATGTTTGACTTCCAGCATGTTTGACTTCCAGCATGTTTGACTTCCAGCATGTTTGACTTCCAGCATGTTTGACTTCCAGCACGTTTGACTTCCAGCATGTTTGACTTCCAGCATGTTTGACTTCCAGCATGTTTGACTTCCAGCACGTTTGACTTCCAGCACGCTTGACTTCCAGCACGTTTGACTTCCAGCATGTTTGACTTCCAGCATGTTTGACTTCCAGCACGTTTGACTTCCAGCATGTTTGACTTCCAGCATGTTTGACTTCCAGCATGTTTGACTTCCAGCATGTTTGACTTCCAGCATGTTTGACTTCCAGCATGTTTGACTTCCAGCATGTTTGACTTCCAGCATGTTTGACTTCCAGCATGTTTGACTTCCAGCACGTTTGACTTCCAGCACGCTTGACTTCCAGCACGTTTGACTTCCAGCATGTTTGACTTCCAGCATGTTTGACTTCCAGCATGTTTGACTTCCAGCATGTTTGACTTCCAGCACGTTTGACTTCCAGCATGTTTGACTTCCAGCATGTTTGACTTCCAGCATGTTTGACTTCCAGCATGTTTGACTTCCAGCATGTTTGACTTCCAGCATGTTTGACTTCCAGCATGTTTGACTTCCAGCACGTTTGACTTCCAGCATGTTTGACTTCCAGCATGTTTGACTTCCAGCATGTTTGACTTCCAGCATGTTTGACTTCCAGCATGTTTGACTTCCAGCACGTTTGACTTCCAGCATGTTTGACTTCCAGCATGTTTGACTTCCAGCACGTTTGACTTCCAGCATGTTTGACTTCCAGCATGTTTGACTTCCAGCATGTTTGACTTCCAGCACGCTTGACTTCCAGCACGTTTGACTTCCAGCATGTTTGACTTCCAGCATGTTTGACTTCCAGCATGTTTGACTTCCAGCATGTTTGACTTCCAGCACGCTTGACTTCCAGCACGTTTGACTTCCAGCACGCTTGACTTCCAGCACGTTTGACTTCCAGCATGTTTGACTTCCAGCATGTTTGACTTCCAGCATGTTTGACTTCCAGCATGTTTGACTTCCAGCACGCTTGACTTCCAGCACGTTTGACTTCCAGCATGTTTGACTTCCAGCATGTTTGACTTCCAGCATGTTTGACTTCCAGCATGTTTGACTTCCAGCATGTTTGACTTCCAGCACGTTTGACTTCCAGCATGTTTGACTTCCAGCATGTTTGACTTCCAGCATGTTTGACTTCCAGCATGTTTGACTTCCAGCATGTTTGACTTCCAGCATGTTTGACTTCCAGCATGTTTGACTTCCAGCATGTTTGACTTCCAGCATGTTTGACTTCCAGCATGTTTGACTTCCAGCATGTTTGACTTCCAGCATGTTTGACTTCCAGCATGTTTGACTTCCAGCATGTTTGACTTCCAGCATGTTTGACTTCCAGCATGTTTGACTTCCAGCATGTTTGACTTCCAGCATGTTTGACTTCCAGCACGCTTGACTTCCAGCACGTTTGACTTCCAGCATGTTTGACTTCCAGCATGTTTGACTTCCAGCATGTTTGACTTCCAGCATGTTTGACTTCCAGCATGTTTGACTTCCAGCACGCTTGACTTCCAGCACGCTTGACTTCCAGCACGTTTGACTTCCAGCATGTTTGACTTCCAGCACGTTTGACTTCCAGCATGTTTGACTTCCAGCACGTTTGACTTCCAGCATGTTTGACTTCCAGCATGTTTGACTTCCAGCATGTTTGACTTCCAGCATGTTTGACTTCCAGCATGTTTGACTTCCAGCATGTTTGACTTCCAGCACGTTTGACTTCCAGCATGTTTGACTTCCAGCATGTTTGACTTCCAGCACGTTTGACTTCCAGCACGTTTGACTTCCAGCACGTTTGACTTCCAGCATGTTTGACTTCCAGCATGTTTGACTTCCAGCATGTTTGACTTCCAGCATGTTTGACTTCCAGCATGTTTGACTTCCAGCACGTTTGACTTCCAGCATGTTTGACTTCCAGCATGTTTGACTTCCAGCATGTTTGACTTCCAGCATGTTTGACTTCCAGCATGTTTGACTTCCAGCATGTTTGACTTCCAGCATGTTTGACTTCCAGCATGTTTGACTTCCAGCATGTTTGACTTCCAGCACGCTTGACTTCCAGCACGCTTGACTTCCAGCACGTTTGACTTCCAGCATGTTTGACTTCCAGCATGTTTGACTTCCAGCACGTTTGACTTCCAGCATGTTTGACTTCCAGCATGTTTGACTTCCAGCACGTTTGACTTCCAGCATGTTTGACTTCCAGCATGTTTGACTTCCAGCATGTTTGACTTCCAGCACGTTTGACTTCCAGCATGTTTGACTTCCAGCATGTTTGACTTCCAGCATGTTTGACTTCCAGCATGTTTGACTTCCAGCATGTTTGACTTCCAGCATGTTTGACTTCCAGCATGTTTGACTTCCAGCATGTTTGACTTCCAGCATGTTTGACTTCCAGCATGTTTGACTTCCAGCATGTTTGACTTCCAGCATGTTTGACTTCCAGCATGTTTGACTTCCAGCACGTTTGACTTCCAGCATGTTTGACTTCCAGCATGTTTGACTTCCAGCATGTTTGACTTCCAGCATGTTTGACTTCCAGCATGTTTGACTTCCAGCACGCTTGACTTCCAGCACGTTTGACTTCCAGCACGTTTGACTTCCAGCACGTTTGACTTCCAGCATGTTTGACTTCCAGCATGTTTGACTTCCAGCACGCTTGACTTCCAGCACGTTTGACTTCCAGCATGTTTGACTTCCAGCATGTTTGACTTCCAGCATGTTTGACTTCCAGCATGTTTGACTTCCAGCATGTTTGACTTCCAGCACGTTTGACTTCCAGCATGTTTGACTTCCAGCATGTTTGACTTCCAGCATGTTTGACTTCCAGCATGTTTGACTTCCAGCATGTTTGACTTCCAGCATGTTTGACTTCCAGCATGTTTGACTTCCAGCATGTTTGACTTCCAGCACGCTTGACTTCCAGCACGCTTGACTTCCAGCACGCTTGACTTCCAGCACGCTTGACTTCCAGCACGTTTGACTTCCAGCATGTTTGACTTCCAGCATGTTTGACTTCCAGCATGTTTGACTTCCAGCATGTTTGACTTCCAGCACGTTTGACTTCCAGCATGTTTGACTTCCAGCATGTTTGACTTCCAGCATGTTTGACTTCCAGCATGTTTGACTTCCAGCATGTTTGACTTCCAGCATGTTTGACTTCCAGCATGTTTGACTTCCAGCATGTTTGACTTCCAGCATGTTTGACTTCCAGCATGTTTGACTTCCAGCATGTTTGACTTCCAGCATGTTTGACTTCCAGCATGTTTGACTTCCAGCACGCTTGACTTCCAGCACGTTTGACTTCCAGCATGTTTGACTTCCAGCATGTTTGACTTCCAGCATGTTTGACTTCCAGCATGTTTGACTTCCAGCATGTTTGACTTCCAGCATGTTTGACTTCCAGCATGTTTGACTTCCAGCATGTTTGACTTCCAGCATGTTTGACTTCCAGCATGTTTGACTTCCAGCACGTTTGACTTCCAGCACGTTTGACTTCCAGCATGTTTGACTTCCAGCACGTTTGACTTCCAGCATGTTTGACTTCCAGCATGTTTGACTTCCAGCATGTTTGACTTCCAGCACGTTTGACTTCCAGCATGTTTGACTTCCAGCATGTTTGACTTCCAGCACGTTTGACTTCCAGCATGTTTGACTTCCAGCATGTTTGACTTCCAGCATGTTTGACTTCCAGCATGTTTGACTTCCAGCATGTTTGACTTCCAGCATGTTTGACTTCCAGCATGTTTGACTTCCAGCATGTTTGACTTCCAGCATGTTTGACTTCCAGCATGTTTGACTTCCAGCATGTTTGACTTCCAGCACGCTTGACTTCCAGCACGTTTGACTTCCAGCATGTTTGACTTCCAGCATGTTTGACTTCCAGCATGTTTGACTTCCAGCATGTTTGACTTCCAGCATGTTTGACTTCCAGCATGTTTGACTTCCAGCATGTTTGACTTCCAGCATGTTTGACTTCCAGCATGTTTGACTTCCAGCACGTTTGACTTCCAGCATGTTTGACTTCCAGCATGTTTGACTTCCAGCATGTTTGACTTCCAGCACGCTTGACTTCCAGCACGTTTGACTTCCAGCATGTTTGACTTCCAGCATGTTTGACTTCCAGCATGTTTGACTTCCAGCACGTTTGACTTCCAGCATGTTTGACTTCCAGCATGTTTGACTTCCAGCATGTTTGACTTCCAGCATGTTTGACTTCCAGCATGTTTGACTTCCAGCATGTTTGACTTCCAGCACGTTTGACTTCCAGCACGCTTGACTTCCAGCACGCTTGACTTCCAGCACGTTTGACTTCCAGCATGTTTGACTTCCAGCATGTTTGACTTCCAGCATGTTTGACTTCCAGCACGTTTGACTTCCAGCATGTTTGACTTCCAGCATGTTTGACTTCCAGCACGTTTGACTTCCAGCATGTTTGACTTCCAGCATGTTTGACTTCCAGCATGTTTGACTTCCAGCATGTTTGACTTCCAGCATGTTTGACTTCCAGCATGTTTGACTTCCAGCACGTTTGACTTCCAGCATGTTTGACTTCCAGCACGCTTGACTTCCAGCACGCTTGACTTCCAGCACGTTTGACTTCCAGCATGTTTGACTTCCAGCATGTTTGACTTCCAGCATGTTTGACTTCCAGCATGTTTGACTTCCAGCATGTTTGACTTCCAGCATGTTTGACTTCCAGCACGCTTGACTTCCAGCACGTTTGACTTCCAGCATGTTTGACTTCCAGCATGTTTGACTTCCAGCATGTTTGACTTCCAGCATGTTTGACTTCCAGCATGTTTGACTTCCAGCATGTTTGACTTCCAGCATGTTTGACTTCCAGCATGTTTGACTTCCAGCATGTTTGACTTCCAGCATGTTTGACTTCCAGCATGTTTGACTTCCAGCACGTTTGACTTCCAGCATGTTTGACTTCCAGCATGTTTGACTTCCAGCATGTTTGACTTCCAGCACGCTTGACTTCCAGCACGTTTGACTTCCAGCATGTTTGACTTCCAGCACGTTTGACTTCCAGCATGTTTGACTTCCAGCACGCTTGACTTCCAGCACGCTTGACTTCCAGCACGTTTGACTTCCAGCACGCTTGACTTCCAGCACGTTTGACTTCCAGCACGCTTGACTTCCAGCACGCTTGACTTCCAGCACGTTTGACTTCCAGCATGTTTGACTTCCAGCATGTTTGACTTCCAGCATGTTTGACTTCCAGCACGTTTGACTTCCAGCATGTTTGACTTCCAGCATGTTTGACTTCCAGCATGTTTGACTTCCAGCATGTTTGACTTCCAGCATGTTTGACTTCCAGCATGTTTGACTTCCAGCACGTTTGACTTCCAGCATGTTTGACTTCCAGCATGTTTGACTTCCAGCACGCTTGACTTCCAGCACGTTTGACTTCCAGCATGTTTGACTTCCAGCATGTTTGACTTCCAGCATGTTTGACTTCCAACATGTTTGAATTCCAGCACGCTTAACTTCCAGCACGCTTGACTTCCAGCACGTTTGACTTCCAGCACGTTTGACTTCCAGCATGTTTGACTTCCAGCATGTTTGACTTCCAGCACGCTTGACTTCCAGCACGTTTGAATTCCAGCACGCTTAACTTCCAGCACGCTTGACTTCCAGCACGTTTGACTTCCAGCACGTTTGACTTCCAGCATGTTTGACTTCCAGCACTGACTTCCAGCACGCTTGACTTCCAGCACGTTTGACTTCCAGCATGTTTGACTTCCAGCACTGACCTCCAGCACGCTTGACTTCCAGCACGCCTGAATTCCAGCAACGTTTAAAACCCAACACGTTTCAAGCGTGCTGGAATCAGTTAGTAGAGCGTATTGTGATAATTCAAACGCCGCATAAGCAACTGAATTCAGTTCAAAAAGTTGAAATTTAAAGATAGTTGTGGAGGAAAATAAAAAAAAAACCAAGCTTCAAGTTTCTACTTTTCAAATTTGGATCCATTTTTTTTAAATCGACGGTTTCTGACTATAATTTATTATGACCATTGAAGAAATATCGACAAGACTTAAGTTACGTGTTTCATTTTCAGGTTGCTGGCCCCGTTCAACGCGTGTAAAAAGAAGAAGAAATCTTCGGATTCCGCCGCCAACACGCAGAGTAGCAGCCTGTCGGAATTTTTAACTCACAACACCAGCAAGAGAAAAATCGAACCGAAATCACCCAGGAATAACGCACATTCAGTATTACTTCATGAAACCAAATAATTTCCCATGTTTTTATATTGATGTTTACCAAAATAAATGTGATGTTTTTAATAGCTTTTTATCTTCCTTTGGCATTATCAGAGTGAAGAAAAGAAACCAAAGCATGAATATGTATACGATGGTGTAGTGTTCTAATTGAGGTGAAGAAATTCGCTTATCTTGAACAATTAACTGTGACAATTTAGCGATATCGTATTAATTACAAAACAGTTATATTTCATAGTAGACGAGTAGACAGTTAATGACGAGGCTTTACATCGGGCGGTTAAAAATACTTCGCTAAGACTATAAAAAAGTAAACATTGCGTGAAAACTTTTAGTACCTAATTAATTGATAAGATCGCGCGTCAGAATCCACACTATTATCATTCATAAGTGCCTTAACTTGGCAGTAATGAGACATACAAAATATAGCGTTGCCTCGACCTTGTTGGTTTTTTGTTGGTGTATTATTGCTTCGAGAGGCTACAGAGAAGGTATGTAGACATTGACTTGTAATTTCAATCCTGACCTTTGCCAAAAGGTTGATTTCGAATTAGAAATCTAAGTAACGTGTTCTATTAATCGTAGATTATCCGGATTTATTAAGTATAGAAGTAGCTCGAGCTGCGGGAATGAATAGAGCCTAAAATGAATCCTTAACACCTTCCCCAGTTACGCAGATATTTGTTAGAATCTTTTTGATGGTAAACAATTATTTATTGCTTAATATTTAATCTCTTTTTTTTTGGTGGAACGGACTGGTCCTTGGTTATCTTCAAAAATTGAAATACAAATATTGTCCCCTGAAACCAAGAAAGACTAAACTCTGTTGTATTTTTTAGTCTTCCTTGGTTTTAGGGGACAAGATTTGTATTACAATACTTAATCTCTATAACGAACATGAATTTTCATTGAATTCGGGGCCGTCACCGAACACCTGGCCTATACTATACCATACTCTTCAGGCTTTTCGAGAGAGGGGTAAATGCCTAGGATCCTGAGTAGTATCATAATCGTAAATTAATTTAGGGGAAAGGGGAGCAGATTCAACCTTCGGGGCACATTCAACCAAGCCCTTTTAAAGGGCACCCTGATTTAAATTTAGCTTCGTAAGGCTCCTATGTAGCTTTTCATACGTCAGAACACCCACCAGGAAAGTTACATTACTCTACATGTTCATTTTTTAGTGTTTAAACAAAATTGAGCGAAAATCAGATTTTAAGTTAATTTTTTGATTTCCAATTTTTTCAGACGAATTTTCTAAATTTGATCTGTAACGCGCTGCATTTGATATATGTTAAACAGTAGATTGTTAATATTTATAGTACCCCAAGCGTAAACATTGGAAAAAAAATATTTGTTTAAAAATTTAACATGGAGCAGATTCGACCAGCGTTGGATGGGACAATTTCAACCACTGGCTTAGTGTGTTCTGATAATCTTAGCGTAATTTCTGTCCCATGATGTAACTTTTTCTTTTACCGGAGTATTGCATTATTTACGATGATTATAAATTATGGAAAAAAAATGATTTTGAAGTTTGATGAGCGTACGTTCAAAAATTCGATTAAAGATCTTTTGCTCCATAATAAAATGTGATTTTCAACTGGTGACATTTCCGCTAAAAACGTATAAAATGCTGTGTAGGAAAAGAATTTAAACAAAATTAGTTCAAATGTCAAATTAAATTTTTGTGCCAAAAAACACTAAGTTACATATATCCGTTGGTCAATGATATGTCACCAGCTGATCAAGGTAACATAGTTTTAAAGTTCTCAAGGATCTCATAAAGTCCAAATTCTGTAGAAAATGTCATTTTTATTTAAGGTTAACCGCACATATTACAATGTTTACTAACACCAACGTTATTGTCTTTGAGTATTGTTTTGAATCTTACTTCAAACATCTTTCGCCAATTTTTTATTTCACTCGCAAAATACATAATGAACTTATTTAAGTAAAAAAATCATTTTTGTTTGACTGTATAAAAAAATATGTATTTATATCTTATGGTTGAAATTACCCCATCATTTGGTAGAATGTACCCCACTAGTGGGGCAATTTCTAAGCTTTTTTTAAGGCTGGTACTAAAATTACTTTTAAATCGCTGAAAGTTAGTCAGTCTTGTGAACAAAGGTTTATAGAATACTACCCAGTAAATAGTTACCAGATTTTTTTAATACAACTTCAAAAATGGCATATTGAATAAAAAATGGTTGATTCAGCCCCCCTTTCCCCTACCGTTAAATGGTCAAATATACTCTGGAAAATTTTACCGGTAAATCACAACTAAAATTTCGAGGCAAATTAAAAAAAAATATCCCCAGAAAATCAATTTCTTTCAAAATTACTAGTTTACTTTCAAAAATTTCAACTTCTTTCTCAAAATTGTTTAAGTTTTGACCCAAAATTGCGACTTCTTTCTCGAAATTTTGGATCAAACTTTGGTTTTTATGGTGGAACGGACTGGTCCTTGGTTATCTTCAAGGGACAAGTTCTGTATTTCAATTTTTGGTTTTTATATTGTCAATTTCCCTCAAAACTTCAGTCTGTTCTTATGCTTCTAGGTGTTCACCTTTAATTTATAAAATATATAAAAACACAATTAAAATTTTTTTGTAGTTCATGATTTTTTAAAATTTCAACAATAATGAAAAAAATGTTCGAACTTCCGAGTTTAAACTCAGAAAGTAGCATTTTTGGAAGAGTTGATTTTTTTCGAGATTGCGGGTCAACTTTTTTATTTTTTGGGCTCGATATTTTTATAAACCAATAAGCTTTTTAAAATAATATCGACGGTAAATCGAAATGCCGAATTTACAAAATTCCAGATCTTTTGTCTTGGTAATTTGGAGGAATACATAGAAATGAAACGACAAAGAAAGTCTCATTTAAAAAAGCTAGATTTTTAATGAATCATTGGAAATATTATAATAAGAATCCCACCATGAAAAATTGGAAATATTGTCGATAGAAAGTGTGGTTTATTTTGATGGACTTTTTTCGTCATCTCGGTTTTCTAAAACAACTAATCCTTATCTACGAGAGTGATCTGATAAGTACTTAGCCTAAAAAAGAAAATGAAATTTGGAAAAGTGGCGATTTATTTCTCAACGTAGTCTCCTTTTAATTCTATACACTTGACCCAGCGATGCTCCAACTTCTTTAACCCGTCTGAAAAATACGTTTTCTCGAAGTCTGCAAAGTGAGCCTCCGTGGCAGCGATGACCTCCTCATCGACTCGGCTGAGTGACTTTTTCAAGTTTGGAAATAAATAGAAGTCGCACGGGGTCAAATCTGGAGAATACGGTGGATGGGGCAGCAGTTCGACCAATTTGGCCGTGGCGAGGCCGGAGATGCGTTATCCTGATGGAAGGGCACTTTTTTCTTCGCCAAATGGGGCCGCTTTTTCTGCAATTCGGTGTCGAATCGACCCAATAATTCGGCACAGTACAGCCCTGCCCTTCTCCAGGTAGCCAATGTAGATCACACCTTGTGAATCCCAGAAAACGGTGGCCATTACCTTTCCGGCCGATAGGACGGTCTTCGCCTTCTTCGGAGCACGTTCACCGGGTGAAGTCCACTGTTTCGACCGTTCCTTGGTTTCTGGCGTGTACCAGTGGATCCATGTTTCGTCGACGGTCACGAAACGATGCAGACCCTCCTTCGGATTGGGCTTAAACAGCGCACTGCTCCGAAGTAGTCTCACGGTTGCGCTTGATTGTCTGGAGTGAGTAAACGCGGCAGTCATCGCGCCGACAGCTTTCTCATGCCCAAAATGTCATGTAAGATATGACCCACGCGGTCTTTTGAGATGCCTACTGTCTCAGCTATCTCGCGTACCTTCAATCGGCGGTTCTGCCAATACGAGAACGTAGGATTTTCGTCATGTCATCCTCCGTAGTAGCCGTTTTCAGGGCGTGGCTCATCAAAAACCGACGTGCGACCACGCTGAAACTCGTTAAACCAATTTTTGACGGTCACCATCGAAGGAGAAGAGTCACCGTACACAGCATCCAAGCGCTCTTTGATTTCCCTTCCAAAAACAAGAATCGAATCACCCTTTCCATTTTTCTAAAATCCTCGGATACGCCGCTTCCACACGCGGTGAAAACAAAGCTACGAGTCCAATTCGGCTGAAATTTCGATCGTAGTCGTCCTATGAAGAATGTACTACACGATAGTAAATTTCTCTTGCGATAGTGGCGCCTATCGGACGGCGAGGCTAAGTACTTATCGGATCGCCCTCGTATTCTTGATTAAATAAGGATCTGAAGTTTTGAAAGAAGACATACCTAAATGCTTTAATCTTTTTTTATAAGTTTAATGCACTCGCAAGGGACAACCCCATTATGCCTTCAAAGCATTGCGAGCAGGATGCGGAAACAAGGATAAATGGCGATGAACCGCCTTCTTAAACAAGGATAGGTTGTAATTTTTGGGGAAAATTCCTTTTGATAACGAGTTCCATAGTGTGGAAGTTCTATAAAAAAAGCCTCCGTAGACAGAAGTCTTCACTGTATTAAAGAAGAAAAAAACTTCAAATTAAAAAAAAAACATTGATATTTTGAAAAATCGAAGTTCTTAAAAAAAAAAGCAAAATTTCGCGAAAATATTAAAATTTTTAGGAAAACGGTCAATATTTATTAAAAGCAATAGATATATTTTAAAAACAATCCGAGGTTTTTAAAAAACAAACCGAGGTTTTTAAAAAAGTCGAAAACTAAAGGATATCTATCTAAAGGAGACACATTTTGGAGAGAGAGAGAGGTAAAGTTTTGAGTCGAAATTGCCCAAACAACAAAACTAGCTAAAAACTCAAAACTGTTCAAAAAAAAAGTAAAAATGACAATTAACAAAATGTTTAAATTAACAGGAATTTAAAAAGCAGTTTAAAACAAAACAAAATTTCTAAAAGAGTCATACTATTAAAAAGTGAAATTTTTCTGAGAGGCAAATTTTGGCAAAAAAAAAGGCAAAGTTTTGAGTCGAAATTGCCAAAGAAAAACAAAACTGTTTAAAAATTCAAAACTATCAAAAGACAGCAAAAAGTCCCAACTGACAAAGAAAAACAAAATCTGTTTCAAAAACTCAAAACTATCAAAAGAAAACAAAAATACCAACTGACAAAATTCTTGAATTAGTAGAATTTAAAAAGGAGTTTAAAACAAACAATAAATAATTTTCTAAAAAGAGTCAAACTTATGAAAAAAGTCGAAATGTTTAAGTCAAGATTTTGATAAGACCTAAATATTAAAAGTAAAAATGTGTTGCATAAAGTCCAAATTTAGTAGACATTTTGTGAAAAGATTAAATTTTGGATGGTCAAAAATTTTTGGAACGAGTCAAAACTGCCAAACTTGCAAAAGTCAAAAGTTTCAAAAAATTACGAAATTCCAGAAATTCGATATTATGCAAAAAAGAGTCGAATTTTTTAAATGTAATTTACAAAAATTCGAGATTTCGAAAGAAAGTCAGAGAAGAGAAGTAATTGAAATTTAAAAAAAAATTCGAAATTTAAAAAAAACTCGAAATTTAAAAAAAGAACGGCTTTTGTTAAATAAATTGCGCTTCATACGCAGACCAAGCACTTCTGGAGAAATTTGGGACGAAAGGAAATTGACGAGGCTCTCTCTGTGGAAAAATATGAAAAATTCGCCAAAAACGTCATCTTATTCATTGGGGATGGAATGGGCCCAACGACCGTCACCGCCTCAAGAATATACAAAAGTGGAGAGCAAGGTTTCCTAGCTTGGGAAACATTCCGAAACATCGGCGTTCTAAAGGTACCTTCCACAAACACCAACACATTCACAGTTACAGTAGACTTCCGCTAAAGTTGCACTCACCAGGACTGGATCGACCAGTTAAAGTTACTACTCCCCGTTACTCCAACCATTGTCGAAAAATATGAACAGTTTTATTGCTCCTTGCGCGGTTGAGCTGGGTTATTCAAAAGAGGCGCTAAAACTCTGAAGTCCAATTCGTTGTTCGAAAATTAGAGTGAGGGAATATCCACGCAACTTCAACGATCGTATCCTGACAACTTTAACGAGCGGATAACTTTAACGGGCGCAACTTTAGCGGCAGTCGACTGTAATTCTGTTGCTTCCAGACCTATTCAGCAGACAAAATAGTACCAGATTCCTGCAGCACTGCCACAGCAATGTTCACAGGAGTGAAAGCAAATCAGAAAACTTCAGGGGTAGACGCCAGTGTTCAACTGGATGATTGCGAGGCTTCACTAAAACCAGAAGCGCGACTGGAAGGGATAATGGGGTGGGCCATGGCCGCCGGAAAATCCACAGGTACGTTTTTTCTTTGTTGGTTAATATTGGGTTCATTTCGATCGCGATTTGGGAAAAAACAAGGCGATCAAAATGAAGACAGACATCTTTGAGAATGATTGAACTTAATGGAGGCTAAAACGAAACCCTTTATTTCTCTGAATCAAAGAAAGCGACCGAAATGAAATCAGATTTCTGTAAGAAGGTTTGTGGTTGACTGAATCGGTCATTTGAGGCACCATACAAAACCATCCTCCAAGGATGGTTCCCACTGCCATTGGTTGTACTGAGCTTGGGCCATGTGATAGTTTTGGGCCGTCATCGGTAAAAAACTCTCCATCAAAACTTTTGGTTTATCGTACGGCTTCTCATCTTGGGATAATTTCGGATAATATCACTTGTCGTCCTATTTATCTTTGATCTGACGATGGGCCTCCAGTTTTGGTTTAGAATCCTTCAGATGACCATCCTTCGGCCTAGAACCTGATGATGTTCTTTCTTGATTCTTACTCTCTGTTCTTTCTTGGTTCTTGCTCTCAAGTCGTTCTTTCATTTTGACATCAGTTTGTCTGTAATCAGATCTTTCTTTGGCTTCAAATGTTTCCCTGGTTTCTGGCCTATCTTCGTAAGTAGCTTTATCCGATTTTGGGCTCGTTCTTTCCAGCTTGGAACTCACTTTCTCCATCTTGGGGGAGATTTTCTCAACTTGAAATTGATTTCTTTCTTCGGTTTGGGTACACGATCTTTCGATTTGGGGAAACGGTTTTTCGATTTGAGGAAACGACTTTTCGGCTCCATTTATTCATCAGAGAGATACTCTGATGAATAAAATAAAAAAACGTCCCTCTACTAAAGAGAGAAACGTCCGTTAAAAGAGTACATTCAAATAATCAGATAATCACATTTTTTTGGTGGAACGGACTGGTCCTTGGTTATCTTCAAAAATTGAAATACAGAACTTGTCCCCTGAAACCAAGAAAGATTAAAAAACACAACAAAGGTTGCTCTAACGCGTTTCGACAGCCAAGCTGTCATCTTCAGAGAGATAATCACATGATTTTTTCAAGGTTTCGTGACGACGACGAGAGTAACGCACGCCACACCGAGCGCCCTCTACGCCCATACCCCAAACAGACGATGGGAATGCGAAGCTGAAATTCCAACTGGGGCAAAATGCAAAGACATCGCCAGACAACTAATCGAGGATCTTCCTGGTAGAAACATAAATGTAATCGACCACTAACATCTCATTTTAACGCATTTCAAAGCAGTGCGAATTTCAGAAGGAACATTTCAGGTTATTATGGGTGGAGGCAGACAGGAGTTAATCTCTAATATAACCGGGACTTCCCAAGATCCCATAGATACCTGGGGATGTTACAGCAGCGACGGTAGGGATCTAATACGCGATTGGATCTCGGAGAAAAAATCTAGAGGTGTCACTGGTGCAGTTCTATCGACAACAGAGGATTTAGAGAAGCTAAACCCAAAAACTGATTACGTGTTGGGAATTTTTGCAAACGGGCACATGAAAATGGAACATGAACGAGACAAGGGGTCGAAAGGTACACCATCGCTGTCATCTATGACTAAAAAAGCCATTGAAGTACTTCGGAAAAACGAGCAGGGATACGTTTTAATGGTGACTAGGTTTTTACAAATTGTTGTTGTTTTAAAATGATATGTCAGGTTGAAGGAGGAATGATAGACTTTGGGCATCATAGGGGGCATGCGAGGAAAGCTTTAGATGAAACTGCAGGCGTTAAGCGATGCCGTTAAAGCAGCGTTAGCTGTAACCAGCGTAGAAGATACTTTGATTGTGGTTACAAGTGATCATGCTCATTCGATGGTCTTGGTGGGGTACGCAGAAAGAGGTAGCAGCATTTTAGGTCAGTAGATGATATTTCCTACAATTTATGATTGCTTATTATATTACTGTTTTTATCCAACCAGCTTATTGTCAGATAATTGACCATTGATTGGCTAAATGCTAATCAGAGACAAAGAGAACCCTGCCAAAGGAAATAGTAATGATACAATGGATCCCTAGGTTACCTACACTTCCTTAGGAAATGGTTTGGCGTTATTTGCGTAGGATAGGACGTACGCATATAGACATAAAGATTGCCTATCTATCAACCGCAGTCAACGAATTGACTTAGTTGTTAAAAACTTTTTATATATTTTGAATTTGGCGCAATTAAGATATCAAAGTAACCAGTCGTCATCGTCTGGCTTTCTTATGCCAGCTCTTCACTCTCGCCGAGGGTCCTCGCCGAAAGTTTCGGCGAAACATTTGACACGACAAATGTGCGAGGGCTATATCTACCCTTTCGCTCACACTCTCGGTTTGACTCGGCCCCAAAAACCGACTCGACCCGGAGCATTTCCGAGGCGAACGGAGACAAAGCGAGTCAAAACGAACGTAGCTTCCACATTCTCGCGCTCGAGTTCCCTCGTATCGTCTCGGCGAGAGTGAAGAGCTGGCATTACGCATCGACTGTCATCGGTAAACTCAATAAATTAGCCGCCAAACTCAAATCTTTTGAAGAGGATTCAAGCATCTGTTCAAAATTCGATTAGTTTCAATATTTGGATCATCAATTCTCTGACAATATTGCTTTAGAACTATCTCAGATTTATTTCAGTGATTCGCGATGGATGACATTGTTCTAGATCTTGCCCAAGTCTCCAAAATTGACAGCATTCCCTATACTTCGTTGCTGTATGGGACAGGTGGACCAAATAACTTCCAATTTGAGGTAAATGACGGAAAAATTCAAAGACGAGATCCTTCAATCAATGACACAAAAAGTTATGAATACACTCAACAATCTGTGGTCTTAACAGATGAAGTTACCCACAGTGGTACTGATGTTTTAATTTATGCGAGAGGTAGTGTATTAATTTGGGCTTGATAAGTAAGGATTATTAATTTTATCTAAATTTCTACGACCCACTTTGGAAATGTTTAAATTTTTACCAAAAAATTTACTTTGTACTGATAAATTTTACTAAAAATTTAAATAATTCCTGGCTCGCAGTACTAATATATAAATGCGAAAGTGTGTATGTCTGTTTGTCCGCTTCAATGTTACCAAATTTCGCGCACTTTCTCGATGTTTTACTCTCGCACCTATGCCACAACTCATTTTCTTTGTAAATAAATGCAAAACTTGGCAATAACAACACGACGACGGCGTCATCTAACGATGAGGGTCCAAACTTAAAGTTACTTTGCAAGTAGGATTCTTTTAGAGGAAATCTGACACTTAAACAACGTCATAATGCGATAAGGCGCAACTTCCCTCTCTTCTCAGCTTCTCTGCGGTGATAGATGCCAGATCTCCCGCATTTTACGAGTTCCTTCATATTTTGGTAAATCCGTATTTGGAAAGAAATCTCCCGCATTTTAAAGAGTAACAACGGTAACACAAATTTTATAAATAAGGAAAAATATTGGATCTGCGAACACCATCTACTGCAAATCCAAGTTAGAACATTAAAACAAACAAATTGATCCGTCAATTCAAGTAATTTACAAACTCTCTTTAATTTTGGACAGTTTTTCTATTAAATACTAATTATTTCACTTAAATCCAGCAGGCGAAGTCGCGGGTAATATTCAGTGTTAAATAAAACTAATAAACCTAATGTTTCCTGACCAATAAGAGTCAACAATGAAGAACTGATAAGCTAATATTCTTGCATAAAGAATCATTACAATTTAAATAGTCAAATAAGGGCTTGCCAGGTCCAATTCGCCTAACTACGAACCCAAATTGTTGCTTTTGGACACGACAGCTAGAATTTGGGTCAAACCAGGGGAGCCAGTGGAAATAATGTGAAAGCAAATTAATCTGTTTTAGGTCCAATGGCCCATTTGGTACATTCAGTACGAGAGCAAACATTTGTGGCTTATTTAATTAGCTACGCAGCTCAAATAGGACCAATGAAATCAACAACAGCAAAATCTTATACTGCGGAAGCCTGTATATTTTCATGTTTGGTATTTCACTGTATAAGGAAACTATTAATTAGTCCATAAATTAATTGATAACTTAGCAGTTTATTAATTAGTCCATAAATTAATTGATAACTTAGCAGTTTATTAATTAGTCCATAAATTAATTGATAACTTAGCAGTTAAGACATTCATCCCAAGTTATGTGAAGATTTAAAAAGCCCCGATATTAATTCGTTGCTGTGCGGGTAAAGGGGTTTAAGTCAAACTTTCGTGAAAATAAGTTCAAGTCGTTTTCGTATATAATTTTGAAGTTACGTCGTTATGTAAGGGAAGCTAAGATCATTTGAAATAAAACTAATTGTCTATCTAATTGTGCTCGCTGTGTTAAGTCAGAAATCTAAGTCTGAGGTGATATGCAAACTGAGTGATGTTTATTAATTTAATTTAACATTACTACAACTCACTCTGGAAACATATAAATTTACATTGTTTGTTGATAATAAAAATGTATGTTGTTTTCTTTCAATTTTATCTATTTTTGACCATCTTTTACGCGCCTAGCAGCCGAAATAATAGCATAGAAATGTGAAAAAACTTAATAAAATATGATAGATACTTTAAAAATCTTTTTCTTCCCTTCAATACGCAAAATTTTCTTTCTGAAAAAGTTCTTTAGAATAACTACTCAAATAACTGAACAGTATCGATGCTGATAAAAATGCTGGTAAAACCACCCGTTACGTAAAAAAATAGTATGAGAATTAGTGGAAAATGTGTCTGCGTATCAGTGCCTGTGTTCTTCATCGAAGAAATAATATTCAAAGTTTAACTTTAAACTTGCCAAATCTGGATTTCTTTAAAACTTTAATTTTTTCCAGCATTTGAATCATCTTGAAATTTGAATTTGGTTGTGAAATTCTGATTTTAAATCGATATTTCAACTACTCGAAACATGGCAAAAAGAAATATTACTTTTTGATTGCGAATTCATTTAATAGTTGAAAGCAAAATTGTAATTAATTTTTTAAAATGGTGTCCGGTTAGCTTTCCATTTATAAAAGTCACGACGCGCCACTGCTGCCTAAGTTATTTCGAATTAATATGACGTCCCACAAAGAATATAGTTAAAAGACGCCAATCGTAAGTGTCAAAAAGCGTCCCAGTTAACCCCATGTAAGTATCGCTTCTGGTAGTAGAAACTCTATGATTCGATTCAAAAGTTCTACGTCTATACATAACACTTCTATAGCTATGGATATTTTTGCCCCGTATTTCATTTAATTATTCAAATATTTATAATCCCAACACTTTACCATTACTTGATATGATGAAAATAATGTAATAATTATTCTCTAGTACTTGTCAATTCCCCGAATTTTCCGGCTTTAGCATGATCGTAGGTCAATTATTCGTAGTTTTTTATCATATGTCACCTGACTTCGACAGATAACCTAACCTCAATCAATATCGTAATTTGTAATTAATAATAAACGACTTCATTACGCTGAAATTATGTCCAAGCAGGCGGAACTCGAGCGAGTTTGCGACCTTTTAGATAAACTCACATTAGACGCCCTAACGCTAATCGAAGAGTCGATCCAAATCAAGATCAACTTGGAAAACGCGATGACCGCAGGCAGTGATCACCTTGGCGAAATCCCGGTACATTTCCGGTCACAATTCCATTTCAGCCCTACAGGATACCGTCAACGTCGGACGGTGTCAAGGCTCTCGCCACGGTATATTCAGAAGAGAGCGAAAGTTTGTTTGGGCAGAAGGAATTTGATTTGCAAGTTAGTAATGCGAAGGACGATGGAATTGTGGATCCTATAAATTGGTTTGGGGTTTTGGTGCCCCAGAATTTGCATTTTGCGCGGAATATGTTCAGGACTGCGCTGCAGTGGGCCGTGAATGGCGTTAATACGCAAACTCGGTTAACTGAAACGTGTAAAAAGATAGAACAACTGAAAATATATAAGAATGAACTCAGTAGTGAAGCTTCGTGATGTGATTTTTGTTAAATGTAGCAGCTTTAAGTTTGAAAGGTTTTATTTGTTAATATTAGTATTTAAATAGATGATTCTGATCACTCTTTGACTTATTTAAATAACGCAGTTAGGAACATTCTCGTGAAATCTTATTAGTTTGAAACGATTGCTTTTTTTTTGTCGACATTCATTAATAAAAATTTAAATATTTCCAAACTGGGTCGCAGAAATGTTATGTAAAATTAATAAACCAGTAAGGAACATTCCACATTCTTAGAAAAATACGAACGGATTTAAATAAAATGAAAAGATCTACTTCAATTTCGTTTCTTAAATTTATTTAACATTTCTGCGACCCAGTTTTGAAATATTCAAATTTTTATTAATGAAAGTTGACAATTTCTGAAACATTTGTTGAAATATGACTTCGTGATATCTAAATTTATTTAAAACGTCACCTCATGATTGTTGACAAAAAATAAGTTAGTTTATTTTACATAGAATAGGAAGAAAATGAAATATAGAAGACCAAAATTCTGAGAAAAATATTTTCGGGGACTGAATTTTTTCCTCTAAATTCGACTTACGATTAGTCTGGCCGTTGATTGAATACATATAATAATAATAATACTATATTCAATCAACGGTCTGGCTAGGGAGTCCTATAAGAAGGAGATACATCGGGAATATAATTTGTCGAATGAAAATGGGACTGATTTCCACCCACTGACATCAGCGGCCTCTGTTGTGTATTACCAGTAAGTATTGTGCGAAAACTGTAAAATGAGAGCTTAAATTGTACCTACTGATGGCAGTGGATGGTGGTATTCGTAGGTGCAATGTATCCAATCGGTCACATTACTGTCATGTTAATCTTTTCTTGGGCTTTTCCTAGGAAAGCGTGTCTAGAACATCCTTTATTCACCTTTTAGTCAGGAAGGAGCGTTCACCGTTAAAGTTGAAACAACTTCAATCCATTAGGTGTACCTTTTAACTACTCATTTCGCAATGTTTGACCTACGATAAAATAGAATTCTGTGGTGCATGGTTTGCGGATTAATAGATGGCGCTGCGAACAGTGGAAGGTTTTCAATCCCATTTTAAAAGTACGGCGTAACCCAACCTAACCTTCTAGATAACCATAAGTCTGGCAATTGTCACATTTTTCACAAAATTCGACTTTTTCTTCAAAATTTCGATAGTTTTCGAAGTTTTCCGAAATGTTTGGTTTTTATTTTACATTCAATTTTCTGGCTGTTTCCTCGAAGTCCGGTTCAATTTTCAAATTTAATTTGAAAATTCGATTCCGCAGTTCATGTAATTAAGTTGCAGTAAATGAAAATATACACAAACTTATTCCAAACGTTTTCCGGGTTTACTTTTTTTATCACATTTTCAAAATGATTCTGGCCCCTCGCTGAACGAAATCCTGCCTACGCCTATGTTTATTGTTAGGAAATATTATGTTCATTAATTTTATTTAACATTTCAGCGACCCAGCTTGGAAATATTTAAATTTTTAGTAATGAAAGATAAATTCTTATTTAATCGTAATTAGGTAATACTTAAAAGTGAAATAGTTATATCAAGCGAACGTATTGCATAAAAACAGGCAATTTTCTCTAAATCATGATTTTATTTCTTATCACCATTATTCGCGTAAGTCTTCATTTGATGAACTGTATTTAATAATAAATATAATATATAAATATAACCAAATAAACTTTTAAAATTTTACGTTGTAAAATTGTTAAAATTTATTTATTGTTAAATAGAATTTTTTAATTATAAATATAAGGTAATTCCGCGAAATAAGGGTAATAAATGTTTATTAATTTTATTTAACATTGAAGAATAAGGGTAATAAATATCATTATTCTATCATTTCAAAGTAATACACCAGATGTTGTAGTATTTTCACTAATAAAATCAGTAAAAACGTTTCTGTTGTATAAATATCTTGTTTTCTCCCAATTTCAAAAAGCGCCAGCTGTCGGTTTGGCGTAAACTAGTTCACACGATAACATCTTTACCTGCGCAGCTATAGGTTCTATGTTCCAATAGCGGATGTTCGCCAACTGTCATTTTTTAAACGTCATTGAAATTCTAACCTAAGAAACTTCTTTCCGTGTGAAGAATCTTCAAGGTAATACCGCCGCAACCGTTCACTTAATATATCAATCAACAATGGGTTTCGGCGATTTAAAAACCGACAAAGGCCTTAAAGAGCTCAACACCTTTCTCCAGGACAAGAGTTACATCAAAGGGTAAGCCGAAATCCCCATATTGTGTAACAACGTGGCTCCAACCCTTCATTTATAGTTTCGTACTCTCCCAAGAAGACTTCGACACCGTGAAACAACTAAATAAGGCACCGGCCGCCAACTTCCCGCACGCCTTGAGATGGTACAACCACATCAAGTCTTTCACCGCCGAAGAAACCGCCAAGTTAGGCGCTGGGGCTTGCCCATTCAAAACAGCTCAACCGACTTGCCCCAAACCAGTAGTGTGTCCAGCCAAACCACCAGCTAAAGAGGATGATGACGATGTTGATTTGTTTGGGTCGGACGACGAGGAGGAAAGCGAGGAAGCCGCCCGCATTAAAGAGGAGAGGTTGAAGGCTTATAATGAGAAGAAATCGAAGAAACCTGAACTCATCGCCAAGTCCAGTATCGTGTTGGATGTGAAGCCATGGGATGATGAAACTGACATGAAAGAGATGGAGAAAGTCGTCAGGAGCATCGAAATGGATGGGTTGGTTTGGGGCGCCTCCAAATTGGTGCCTGTGGGTTACGGGATCAATAAGTTACAGATTATGTGTGTCGTTGAAGACGCCAAAGTCTCCATTGATCTACTGACTGAACAAATCCAGGAATTTGAAGATTTTGTACAGTCTGTTGATATTGCTGCTTTTAACAAGATTTAGTTTCCTATTGTATTTTGTAATAAAGTTGAATTGAATAGCTTTGATTTTTTAAATCCAAATTTCCAATTATAAAAACAGCATTAAAAAATACAAGTTATTAACGAAAAGACCTATATTACAATATGCTCCATTAACACTTGTCTTGCAGCAATTTTATTATTACTATTGAGATAAAGTAGATGTAAGTTAAAAGCAGCTTCCTCTTTTAAGGCCTAAAATGTCCGGATTCAAATCTAACAAATCGTTATCAACTTTTAGCACTTTCCTATAGTAATGCTCGGCTAGATACATAATACCTAATTGCTGGTACATCCGACCTAAATTAAAGTAAATCTCCTGATTGGCGTCAGAGCTTCGGTGCTTGGCATAATACATGAACAGATGCGTTACCGTTTCTGACAACTGTTTCTTGTCGGCGTTAAAAGTCCTCTGACACAACATCTGCAGCATTATCATACCTAAAATAAACGCGAGATACGGCGATTTATGTTTTTTGAATTCGCGCATAAAAAAGTTCAAGCAAGTGCCATAGTTCCCTATGGTGATGTCATTGTTCATCTCTATGATCTCCAAGTCGTTCTTCAACGTGTACTTGCTGCGGAAGCGCTGTAGAAATTTGATATGTCTACCCGCTTGTTTCTGCATCTGCTGATTCAAATTGAAAAGGTTCCAAACCAAGTTGTTGGTGGGCGAGCGCAGAATGAATTCTCTGGCCAGAAGGTGACCGTGAAGGTAATCGTGGCTGAGGAGACAGGCGATTTGTGCAAATAACTTTATTTCAGCTGAAACGTAAATTCGTAAAAATTGAGAAAGTAGAAATGTTATAACTTGTATTAGCTGCAGGGGTCGCAAACTTGCAATGTTTAGAAAACAAGGTTTTAGGAAAAATTTGCCGAGGTTAATTACAAAAAATTGGGGAAATCATTCAACATTAATTTTACATATTAAGAGCGTTTTTTGAAATTTTATATTTTTTTGAGATACGACTTAAAAACGTACTTACTGAGATGATTGGCGAACTTCTTAGACGACAAACCCATGATGGCGAACTTCTTGAACATAGTGTAGGCCTTCGTGTCTTTAGCGAACTGCAATATGCTCTTAAACAGCTGGTATTCCTCCTCGACGCTGGGTTCCCTCAAACTGACCAAATCTTTGATTAGAGTAGGGTGTGGTGTCCCCGACGAACTGCCGCGTCTTCGCGATGCGAACGTGCATATCCGCTTGATGCACCAGCGACACCAAAGTTTTCATTTCCACCGCGTTCTTGATCACGATGCAGTGACGCGACAGCAACAACTCGACGCACTTCCAGTACTCCCCGAGATCCCCAATTTGTTTGAGCAGCCGCATCTGTTCCAGTAGTACCCCGACGTCGATTTTATTGGAGGAAAGATCCTGCGACATCACCGATAGCGCCTCCTGTTTTTTGTCAAGTTTCAGAAGGAGCATGGCTAGCGGGTATAGGACCTCCAAGTGTTGGGGTGCTAGCGCCATCACGGTAAAATACGCTTCGACTGCTTGTTCGTTTAGGTTGCATGCCGCCAAGGATTCGGCGTATTTTAACCAGACGGCGGCCAAAGAAAAGTTCTTGCTTTTGACTAATGGTATCAGTAGTTTTAGAGCCATTTCTGGTTTTTTGACAGCGACGAAAGCCTCTGCTATATCCAGGTACAAATCACCGATGGTTTCCACGTCGTCTGACATCAGCATATTGTCAACTAGAGGGATGGCGACTTGGAAGTTGGCGATTTTGATCATGCAGAGGATGAATTTCGTTTTAATATCGATAGGAACATTGGCAGGGATTTCGTAGGATAAAATTTCTAATTTGCCCTCGTCGTCGATGTCGATTTCGAACTTAAAGTTGCAGAATTCCACCAAGAAGTCCAAACATTGGGAGTACTTGCCTAAGATTAGGTACAATTCCAAAATCATGTTTATTAGGTCGGGGGTTATGAATTTTGGTACTCGGAGAAACGGCACCTCCAAGATTGAGAGAGCGTCTTGGTACTTCTGATCCTTGTGGTATATTTCGGCCATTTCTTTGGCTAGTTTTATTATGGTGTCGTACTTTTCGACTGGGTAGTGGCGCACCATCGTTTTCTTGTACATGTATATCTTAGTGGAAGTAGGACCTAAAAACAGACTTCTTAAGAGCAAATTTTACAAATGCTTTATCTTACCACTATAAGGATTCAAATTTTTTTTTAATAAATAAAAATTTCCAAACATTTTTGGTCTAAATTGGAAGTTTTGATAAATAGTTTATTAAGTTCAAAAACAAACTCAATACGTGCTATAAAAATATTCTCGAATTTATAAGTTTATAATAAAAATAGACAAAAACTGCAGAAGTAACCTTGAACAACTAAAAATTGTAACTTTTCAATGAAATTTATCTGGAGCTGTAACTTCCCAAGGAAGTTCTTTTCAAGGAGTCAAATCTAAAACACCAAATTCTCTTATTTCACACAACATTCATGACAATTATTTATTTTGAAATATTTCAGTATCTTAAGATTCAATTTAAATTTCATTTTCATTCAGTGATCTTAATTTCATTCATGTTTAATTGGCTTTTTATTCGCCAGTTACTGCTTCCAGAATTCTAACTTTTAATAACCTTCTGTCAAGGACTGGCAATCTTATAAATTGCCCCAAGTATCGATTCCGTTGGATCTTTGTTTGCCAATTGCTGTTAAACGTTAAAACTTTAAAATAATCTTGTTATTTAATTGTACATCGTTTAAATCTGAAGATAGTTGTAACTATTTTCCTGTATTGAGTCATAAACAGTGACTGACAAAGATCCAATTCAATCGCTTCTTGGGGCAACTTATAAGCACTTGCTAATCCTTAACAGAAGGTTACTGAAAATCTAAAATTGTGAAAAAAGTCGAGAACAAAAAGCCAATAAAACATGAAAGAGAAGAAAAAATATTTTAAAGACAAAATCTCCAGGAAAAGTTGAAAAATAACACTACTTCGCAAGAAAGATGCAGAAAATATTTAAATTTCACACTTTGGACAAAAGAAGATATAAAAATAAAGACGATTCAACTTAAACTTAATTCAGTTTTGCGAAAGTTTTGCCCAATCTCAAAATAGTATACTTTACAATGGCAGCCTAGTTGTAGATTTAATGCTAACCATTTTGGTAACTTATCTCTTAAAACAAAAACATCAATATTACCAAATTCCTTCACCCCCAATTCGAATCTCTTCTCATGCATCTCCACATTACGTGGTTCTGCGTTGATAGCTCTTGTGTAGAACGTGATAGCTTCTTTAACGTTGCCCTCCTCCAAGCTCAGTTCCGCTAGTCGGGCCCAGGTGGCGATGTTAGTCGGATTTAGGTATCCGGCCACTGTCAAATATCCTTTGTATTTTTTTCTATCAACATTTTCATAAATTTGGGCTAGTGTCAGATAGGGTTCGTGCGCATTTGGTATTTGACGGATTACTTCAAAACACATCTGCTGAGCGGTTTCAACGTCGCCCCTAACGAACCTAATGTTTGCCTCACCCATAAGACCTTTAAAATGTGGAGGTAGCTTCGATACTGATCTGACTTTAGACTCCTTTTTAACTTGTTGGCTACTAGTGGGAAAATCCAAATCTGAACCTAAAGAATATAATCCCGAATAAAAAAATATGTTTAACTACATAGAAGATATTTTTAAGGGGGCCTCCCCCGGTGGTCTGTCCCCTAATCATATTAATATTGTTGGCAGTTATCCATATTAAATTTAAACCATAATATGTCGTTCAACTGTCCAAGATACAAATAAGTTACGCAATATAAGTGTTAAGTAGTTTAAGTAGCAAGTAGTTAGGAAAATATACCTTCTTCATCAAGATCTTCCTCTTCACCTTCACTTTCTTCCGTATCTAAAAGCTTGTGCAGTTTCTCATAATTCAAATTAGGCTCTATTTCCATAAGGCTTGTACCGCAAGGGGCGAATTCAATTGGCATGTTTTCAATGGGAAACTCCATTATTAAACCCTCAGTTTCCTGATTTTGGGCCATATTTTAATTACATAAACATACACACTTGTTGACAAAATGATTTTATAATAATTTTAGAACTAATTTAATCGATCTACAATATGAATTTACAATTTGAGTAACAATCACTAAACATTTTTGATTTTGAAAGCTTTTAAAAATAAAAATTGTCGTACATAGCAAATTTTAGGTTAATCAAAACAAATTTCAAAGACAAAATCAAAAACAAATTTTTTAATCACTAAGAGTACGTTTATAGGTTATGTTCATAGACTATTTTCTAATGATTATCTTTGTCTTATAGTCCATTTCAGATAAATGGGTATAAGGGTAGGTCGTGAAATAACCTTTAAGTAAATTAATAAAAAAATTCGCCAAAACTAAAGAAGGCTTAACGCTTAAGGT